>JBCNJP010000020.1:3859462-4002773 GCA_039602395.1 Deinandra increscens subsp. villosa | reverse complement strand
AACTTGAATTATTTAATTCCAATTTTCCTTAAGAATTTGGCACACATGTAAGATGTAACACCCAAAACATGCTTTGGGATAACTACTAAAATATCTTGTATACATCGCATAAATGCAATTTAACTTTTTCTACTCTTAATATTGCAATTTTGAAGCTTCTCTTTTCTCAATCTTCTTTTTACACCTTGAACCTTGACCGACCCACATCCTTCTTGTGGGTCCATTATAAAACAAGTCAATAGTTGGGCTAGGGACTAGGGTACATGAAGTGTATGAGAGTTTGGGTATTTAATTGAACCGAATAACTTGCATCATCCAGTAGACCTCATCTTCACTTCTGCTTTGCATACTTGATTACCAGCACAAAACTATAAAACATAAATATTGTCAAAATAGCGTGTATATATGAACAAAGATCAAAACTTCAACTTCACTACAAACAGACAGTATGTTGAGAAGCATTACAACAAAGGAATCAATCATTAATAAAAAACCACATTCACATTCACATACATTCAAACAAAGACCGAATCTCAACTACAAAGATTTGGAATGCAAACACCTGCTTCCGGATTCGGTTGTTCCTTCCATATCTTGCCTGTAACTCTGAGTTTGAGTTCCTTCCTGTCTCCACCAGAGAAGAAAAGCGCCATGTTTCTCTGTATTATGAGTCCATCATGACTGTCCCTCACCTTCCTGTGACTATCTCTGATGCTTCTTGGTGTTCCTTCCCATGTAAGTTTTCTCCCATTGGCTCCGACCTCTAGACTGTAGCTGTAGTTGCGTGCATCCGCTTCATCACCCATGAACCGAAGAAAAGCCATGTAAACAGGTGCCATTCCTAGCTGAAATGCTTCAAAGTGAAGGCAGAAGTACTGCCCAAAACAGTGGAATACCTGCCAAAATATTTCTACTTACACATCAACAAACTCACTAGAAGAAATATGGGATTTCAAAAATGTATGGGATTTCAAAAGAATATGGATTTAAAAAAAAATTGGGATTTCAAGTATTCACAAGAATTTTGAGATCTCAAGTATTCACTAAAGGAATTCTTGGATTTCAAGTATTCAAGAATAGAAACATGGGATTCCGAGTACTCGGAAAAGAAATCTGGGATCAACATATTCATGAAAAAAGTACTATTATATCTGGGAAATGGAACATGATGCATGTTCACAATAACTAATCTATATATTCACCACACATGGAATGACCAGTAGGAAGCATGACAAGGATCTTGGAGCATTGTAATCAAATTCCTAGCAAAAATTTCAGTCATTTTAAGCTTTAGTATGCAAGTTTCCAAATTCCATTTTTGGGAAGTTTCCATTCTGGGATTACACATATATGTTCATTATCTGTCATAGCCAAAAAGGGTAGCAATAATATGAATCAACAAGTTCGTCTGTTTGTGAGTACTTTACATTTGATTTGACAATTATGCAACACTTTTCTTATACTGTGTGTCCGCTTAAATATTGTAATTTACACGGGGAAGGATGAAATAACATTCTTGTTAAAAAAAGTACAATGTTCAACAGTTAATATTTCTTAAAGAAAAATTGCTTCCAGCTCTTCTAGAACTTCAGCACCCATAGCCCTGCTTTCGACGATTCTAGTAACAGATTTCAAAATTCAAAATTCACTTTGTGATTTCAAACCAAAAATATAAAATATATATTGGTCTCCTTCTACTATTCATTTAGAGCATACTAGGTTATGCAATCCTTTAAGAAGAGAAGTATTTATAACAAAAGTTATTAAATACACCAATTAGATCAGCTAAAGTGCTAATAATACCAAAATGTAAAACAAAAACTCAATCGACTTAACATATTGAAACACAATAGTTCACCAAAACATAAAACAAAAACTTTTTCTTTTCTCAATAAAACTACAGGAGAACCAAGTCACTAAATAGTTCAATACTATGTATCTACGATTACAGGTTACCTAAAGTGTGGCATCAAACACTTCCCTGAAAAAAAGAGGACTATCCTAATAAAGGTTAGTCCTTAAGGTGGTAATCATTATACCATGTAAATAATGAATACTTGATATGTGAGTTTCCCTAAAGTATTTATGTAGGTAAATGTGATCCTAACACAAAAATATCGAAAAAACATATAGCATAAACAAATTATCATACTTCCGAGACTAGAATTAACTTTACCGTAAGCATCCAGGTGGCGTTTTCGACTTCACGGGGATTAGACTTGACATAGCGATGATTAAATGTATAGCCTGTGTGCATATCTACTTTATGGTCATCTTTGAGATGGGTAACCAGAAAAGGTATGTCTCCAGTAGCGGAGCACTCTGAACCAGCATATGGGCAACTATAGGGTCTGAAATTGCACAAAGCTTCATGCTTCAGTTTGCTGTAATATGGGAATATCTCTGGGCATCCTGATGTGAAATATCTGCATGGTAGTTCGAGTGATTCTGCAACTTTTTCCAAAGCTAGGCATCTAATATCCCCTAATTCTTGTCGGCATGTAGGGCATCGGTTTTGCACTCTAGTTTTACAGGTGGAACATAACGTGTGCCCGTTGTGACACTGCGGACAGAAAGGAAAAAAAAACTTTATTTTCCATGAAACTAGAACAATAATACCAAAACGAATAGCTGTTTTACATACTAATTCGCCAACGCCTCAAATAGGGAAGTGGATTAACTAACCATGATAACTTCAAGCAGCAAAAGCAAACCCATACATTATCTCCTACACTCAGTTTATTACAGCTAAAGGATAGCCAGATGGGACTAAAGCATTAGTACACCTAATTCTCTTAAACTATATATTTCATACCACCTTCCCACACCGCTGTTTTCCGGTGGTTCACTACATTGGCTGGATTTACATATTCATATCTTGAACAGAACTAAAACATTCACAGCCGGAAACTATAACAGTACATCAAGGAATTAAAAAGATTTACAACTATTCAAGCTGTACTTACTAAACATAATCAAGATGTGTACTAATTGTCAAATCATTACACTAAAATAGCCAACCAATCTCCCTTTTTAACTAATTAGGGTTCTTACACTTCCTGGATTACATGCTAAAACAGGTTGTATTTCAAAACTTTTAATAATTTAACATCAAAATCATTTACTACTTTCATTTCATTGACTACCTGTAGCAGTCAAATCAAAGAGCTAATCATTATTTGATTCCGATGATGGCCCTTTCAAATCTGAAACCTCCAATTACATAAAAACTTCCAAACCCTAATTGCAAAATCCCATTACAATATATCAAAACAATCCTAATTGCATGGCCTCAATTTGAATGAAATTACCCTAATTATTCAAGAAGCAATTGAACATCGAATCGAATCAAGAAGATTGAAAAGTATAGAAACAAAAACCTGGTGAATTGGAGGGTACATCGAATTGGTACAAACAGGGCACTCCAACAATTCATGAACACTTGTCGCGGGGGTCAATCCAGGAATCGCGATATTGTTATTAATCGGTTTTGAGGAGAACTGGTGTGTAATTTGTGAGTGGATCTCTTCATCTTCCAATCCATCCGAAGAAGAGACGCACTCGATGTTATCGACATCCATTATTCTTCTTCTCTATCGATTCCACAAATCGGGAAAAAAAGGACTCAAATCTGAATCAAAATCTTTCAAATTCAAAAACGAATTGAGATTCAAACGTTCTGTTCTGATCTCCGTATTTTCAGGAACCAACGATGATTCAAGAAATTGTCAAACAAACTCAAAGAGGGAGAGATGGATGTAAGAGAGACCGATTAAACAGATCGATTGTGGAATTAAACTAAACAAAAGCTTCTTCTATGTAATAAAAATAAAAAGCACAAAAATGTATAATGTATATTTCTTCAAGTTAAATTAAAGAATTATTATTATTATTATTAGTGTATTTTTTATTTGATTTGTTTGTTTTTAACGGCCAACTTACCCCTTTAATTGTTCTTTTTTTAATTCTACGTTGATGTGAGTTTAAAAAAAAAGTGTAAATGAGTAAATGTCAAATTTATTTATTAAAATAGGGTAGTTGAAAAAATATTACTAAAATAGTGCTTTTTGAAACTTTTTTTATTTCTCTCTCCTATGTTGGATATATCATATATATAAAGAGAATGCTTTAAATGTTTTTTAGTTCTTTTAATAATTATTTCTTTAAGTTTTAGAAATGTTTTTTAAATAGATTTTTTTTTTAGTTTCCAGAGTTATATTATAAATCCAAGAGTAAATTTCTATTTTAGTCCTTGACGTTTGTTATTTTAATCGATTTTAGTTCAAACTTTTCAAAATTTACAATTTGGTGCCTCACATTTCGTTTTATAATCAATTTTAGTCCCAAGTATTAGTTTCCTTTCAACATAATCTTTTAGTTGACTTTGCTTGATCCCACCTTAAGGGTACATTTGTCCATTTGGGGGCTTTTTAAAGAGATATTAGGCTAAGGGGTTGTTTGGTTCGTCTGTTTCATTTGGTGCTAAATGAATAAGCTGTTTGTATGGTAAAGAAGTGTTGAATCAATAAGGTGTTGAATCATAGTGTGTTGTTTGTTTGGACATCTGAATGACTGTATAATCAAACAAAAAAAAACACTAACAAATCATTGTGAGAACAAAAAAAAGTCTATTTTTTTTCTTTCATTTAGCTTGTCCCATATTGGTGTAGGAACAAAACACCTAAATTTTTCTTCATTACCTTGTCCCATATTGATGTGTGAATAAAAACACCATTTTTTTTCTTTCATTTAGTTTGTCCCACATTGATGTGGAACAAAAACATGTTTAGCTTATATATGAAAACCTACATGACATATTAAGTTCTTATGTTGTGTTTTACTCCAATATCTACCCGCGCGCAGGGGGGTGCAAATTTGGTATAATTGTCTTCCCGTACGCACATCAATTTCTTTGGACTGAATTGACATTTTTTGCAAAACCACAATGACGAAATTGGCAATTTTTTATAATATTTTGGGCTGAATTGGCAATTTTTTTCAAACCACAATGATGAAATTGACAAATTTTAAACTATTGGACTGAATTGGCAATTCTGAGCAAACCACAGAGATAAAAATAGCAATTTACTCTTTTGAAAAGCTTGGACTAAAATCGATTAAAATAGCAAACGTCAAGCACTAAGATAGAAGTTTACTCTAAATTCAATCAAAATGTTTGATAAAAACCGTGTTGTTCAAAAGGGTTAGGCTACTCATAAGTCATAACCCCCTCCTAAATTCTAAATTTATCATATTTCACTCCTAACATATCATTGCCTTTAAAAGTAGTTTTCTTAAAGTAAGTAACAAAACATTTCTAAAAAATTACCATAGATATGTTTGAAAAAAAAAATGAACGTAAAAAATTAATAAAAAAATTTGCAAACAACTTTGCATAAGAATGTTTTTTTTTTATTCAGGGAAAAGATTTACAGAAAACCAACAATTATCTAAAAAACCAACATTTTTTTCTCTATAACTTCTTCATAAATTAACGATTTTTAAAAAGAATTGCACCAAAAAAGTATATAATTTTATTAGCTTTATTTATGGAAAAAAAAATAAAAAATAAAAAAGTTTAGTGAATTTTTATTGGTGTATCATGCAATAGTACTAATAGTATTGCATAATGCATTATAATTAAAACTACTTAAAAAGAAGAAACTTAACTTAAATATGAACGTGGTTTATGCGAATAATATAAAAAATAAAGAATTGACATTCATAAACCAATTTTATATAATTGTTGCATAGTGCATTATTAATTTCAAGCTAAAATCCGAATTTTATTTTATTAAAAAAACTCGAAAATGTTTTTAAAGTTTTTTCTTTTTGCAGTATTCTTAAGATCATGAAAGAAACATATAAAAAAAGTTTAATAACATATATTTTTTTCTTGGTTTTTTGGTTTTTTACAAAATATTGGTTTTCTATAGAACCCAACCCTTTTTATTCATTACTTTTCTTTTTAAAAAAAAATTGTTTCTTTTAAAGACAATAACCCAAACGTTTAAAAAAAATTACTACATATATTTTATAAAAAAACTAAAGAAATAAATACCTTATAAAAATTACACTAGAGCCATAAAGCATTGTTGGTCTAATAGTAACCTTATAGAATTTTCTCTTTAGTCTTAAAGAATCCTTATGGCCGGTCGTCATCTACACCAACCCGCACGTATACAATGAGCCACATTACTATCAATCTCCCTGGCGTTTTATACAAACGAACCAAAATACTTAATTTATAACTTGAGTATGGTAACTAATTCTTGTGAGCGTAATAAGTGAATTAATACAACCATTACTATTCTTCGGTCATCGATGTGATAGTTTGCATGAGTTTTGATTTCACACAAATTCACATTTAGGGTGCGCAAATATTTCACCGTCTCAATAAAACCAAAAGTTATAAGGGTGGACGGTATGGTGTCTGCTTCGGGCGGCTACCACCGCACTTTCCAGCTTTGTTCTACTGTTTGATTGCTTCATTTTTGCATCTTCAATTTTCAAGTTGCGTTACATTTTGAAGCTCAAGGTAGCCGAAAAAAGTGGGTAAAATATGGGTCTAGCTTCTTCATTTAATTACCATAATGTTAATATTAATTTATCGAAATCTAGCTTTAAAGCATCAAATTCTACAAACTACATGATCTATTTTAAAGAGAGAATTAATAAAAAAAAAGAAAATAAAAAAATAATAAATATCTAACTTAACTAAAAATTTCTAGGGCGCATAAATATTTCACCATCTCAATAAAACCAAAAAGTTATAAGGGTGGACGGTATGGTGTCTGCTTCGGGCGGCTACCACCGCACCTTCCAGCTTTGTTCTACTGTTTGATTGCTTCATTTTTGCATCTGCAATTTTCAAGTTGCGTTACATTTTGAAGCTCAGGGTAGTCGAAACAAGTTGGTAAAATGTGGGTCTAGCTTCTTCCTTTAGTTACCATAATGTCAATATTAATTTATCAAAATCTAGCTTTGAAGCATCATATTCTACAAACTACATGATCTATTTTAAAGGGATAATTAATAAAAAAAAAGTAAAAAAAAATAATAATAAATATCTAACTTAACTAAAAGTTTCTAGAAATACAAACTTACAAAGTGGTTTCTTCGTAACGGAGAATGAAGATGATCAGATGGTTCTAGTGACCACCAGTCATCTAAATTTGTCGTTCAAAAAGGAACTCGAAACGCGCGTGCGCGGGGGGGGGGGGGGGGGGGTTCTTCAGCTTGTGTAAGAGGTTTTTTTCCACCTGTAATGAGTTTCTCCTGTTGGATACTAGGTGTCTTGACCCGACACTTAAACGTAACCGACCTGATTTCAACCCGGAAGAGTTACACCGGAGTCAACGAACTAAAAGATTAATTACCGGTTAATTAATCGTTAAACGGATAAAACAAATAATTGTTATTTATTTAAAAAGTAACGAACAATAATTGTCGTAAAATGTTTACGGGAATTGTCGGCGAATGATTATCTAGTCGTTAAATGTTAACGGGCTAGAAAGATCATCGGGTTTAGAGGCTTTAGTCGCGAAGTGGGCCTTGCTTGCCCAAGAAGTCAAGGAAAAACTATAAAATGGAGGGAGGAGAGGATTTCTCCTAACCCTAATCGCGACTCCTCCTCCTCCCTTTTCCTAGTCGTCGCGACCTCCCCTCCCCTCTCTCTCTCGATCGGCACAAACCACCACCACCATCCTCCGTCGCTTTTCCAACTGACACGATGGTAAAACGAGATCCTCGCTTGATTACTGCCGCCATGAAGCTCGAGACCACCGCCACCGCCGCCCGAGCCGTCGCCGCCGCCGAGAGATCCGTCGCCGCCGTCGCCGTCGACATCTTCGGCGAGGACCACCGAGAGGTGGTTCTCGCTCTACCCGCGCCACCGAGACCGTTATTTGAACCGTCTCGTGCCGCCATCGTCGAACCGGGTGAAAACCCTAAGTGGCCGGCGCCATTGTATGCCGCCCCGTCACGCCACTACGTTCGTCGCTTCCACGTGTGTCGGACGAAATCGATATTGCATCGGTTTCGTCGCCATGCACGACGGAACCGTTCGACTGGAATGCTATGATACATAGCATGGTTTCGTTACCGCCACCACCGCCCGTTCATGAGATGAATGCGCCTGTGGTGCCCGAGATGTCGTCTTCTAAGTCGGTTGAAGACTTGACTCACAGATTCGAGTCGGGCGTTACCGTTTGCCCTAGCGCCAGTTCGTCGAACCCCGGTGTCTCGAACGGTTGTTCGGACTCCGCCAAGGTATATCTAAATTGTTTAGATTGTTCGATTTATTTTTATGTATTTACGCGTACATGGTGATCAGATCCTGTCTACGATTTTTACTATATTCGCGTTGTAAAACTTATTTTCCGCTGCGCAATTAATCTGATTAATTGACCCGTTAATTTATTCGGTAAAAGAAAATGAAAATGGACAACTCGGATACCCAATATAAAACCCAACATCTCCATACTAGAGAATGAAGATAATCGAATAGTGCTAGTGACCGTCACTTAACTAAATTTGTCGTTTTTTTTAACTCGACACAAAAGAAGTTAATTAGAAAGCATTAAGATTTACTTTTAATTTAATACAAATAACAATTTCCAACAAAAGTAAGTAGAATTACAAAGCGAGTAATCATCAAACAAAATCTCTTCTATGACAACTTTATGTAAAACGACTAGGGAGGAGCATTTGGTACCCGGTATCTGTACCGATAATCGTCCCGTACCGGTATCGTAATGATACCCGTAGACGTATCGGTTGTTTTGGTACCGGGACCGGGACTCATTTTTTCTGATTTTCGGGTAAAGGTACTACCGAGACCGGTACTAACAGGTACTCAATACCCGCCCGGTACCTGACAGGTACCCGTACCGGTATATCAGGTACCGGGACCGGTACCCATTTTTCGTTTAGAACGATACCGGTACCAACCGGGACCGGGACCGGTCAGGTACGGATACAGTACCCGTGCTCATCCCTAAAAAGGACGGTACTTCTAAACGTACCTCTATTTTTTCTCATTTTACTTGCTGTATTCTTCTAAAGTTCTCAAGTAAAGACAAACAAACCTTTTCGTTTTATATATATATATATTTTTTAAATGTATTCTTTAATGAGAAACATCTCTAAGTTTAAAAACCTTTAATTATATAGTTTTTGTCATATATTGTTGTGCATAAATTAAATCTAAAAATAAATTAGAAGGAACAAATTATACGATTATTGTTCCATAGAAATTAAAGATGATATTCTACATGCACACAATTTCAATTAATTAACATTATTCTTGGTCATTATAAAGTAATGGGTAGTTTCTTGTTCCTTTTATAAAAGAAACTAGGATAGAACCCGTATGTTATACGGGTTAAATCATTTTTGTTGCGGTAAAGGGTTATACAGGTTAAATCATTAGAAAATATATATAATTGATGATTCATGCATACTCGTTTTATATTTGGAGCATGTCTCTACTTGTATGTTTGGAAAAAATACAACATAAACATGATCATCTATAAAAAATGGTTGTTAGAAAAACAATCCAACCCTGAATAACGACTAACACTAACTTATGATTTGACAAACTCGAGACTTTAAGTCTCGATAGAAAATTAGGTGAGTATAAAATTTTATCAAAATTAATATGAACATATTCTAATTGTTGAGTATAAAGTATAAATTATAATCAGAATATTATAATGTTAAATCAAAAAATAAAATTATCTTGGTATATATATTAGAAAACGTACAATTGTATTAGTCATGATGTTTAAAATTTCCAATTTGAATGAACATGGATCATTTGATATGATAAAAAAACTATTTAATATTGGATATTATGAACATAAATTCTATCGTTTACGGATTTCTCTATAAATAGTATCATCCACAATGTTGATTGGATTTGTAAAACAATATTAGTTATTCATTAATTATAATATTAAATATGATTTGCTCAATTATATTTGAAAAACACGGTAAATAAGTGTCTATTGATATTTTATAACTTTTTTAAATATTTATTAAATGAAAATAATAATAGTTTAAAAAGTTATTTTAAATAAAAATTATATGTAAATTAATATATGATTGTCATAATTCCATAAATATAATTAAATAAAAATATATCATGATTTTAAGGGATATAATTTCCAAAAAAAAGAATTTATTAGGGAGTAGATTTGGGAGGGAAAATTTGTGTGAGAATGATTCTAGTGTTGACAAGTGTCAACAATTGTAATTGTTTATTAGAGTAGGAAGATTATACGATTATTGTTTTCTTATCTTTACAGAGAGCATTTTTTTCTTGTTTTAAGAAAACGTGTTTTATTTATTTATTTATTTATTTAGAAAAACATTTACAAAAAGTGTTTTCCTTTTTTTTTATAGTTTTTTTCAAGAATCTTTATTTTAAAATTTGTAGAAGGTTTTTCTTGTTTTACTTGGAAGTACATTTCAATGAAAGTGTTGAGTTCTAAAAAGTAAAAGTCTTAAAAATATGTAGAGGTTGGCAATGTGAGACTTTTTAGGAGACAATGGTGTAATCTGGTTTATGGAGCAGTTTAAATGTAGTATTATGACAAATTTATCGCTAATAAAAATGTGACAAATTAAAAAAAAAAAAAATTTTTCTAGGAGGATGTACAACAAGTAATAAAACGGGTACGAATAGCCTGCCCAAATATATATTTTTCTCAAATACCTCATTACTATATGCATTTAACACCAATGATACATTGACTAAATCATCAAGATACATCAACTAAACCATCCAGATTTATCAATAGTACGATTATAGTTTCATATCATTTAAATAGTGTTGCTTAGGTTTTAAAAGAAAAAAGGAAATGATGAACCACATATATGAGTGTGGTAGGTGGGCACCATCAATCCTTGGTGTATAAGCTTTACAACTCTTGCCCTATCAGGACATGTTAACAGCTAAAAGTTTAAGGGTCCATGATTCCATTTTATGTTTCCATGAATTTATTATAAACTATGAATTTTACTTATTAAATAATTGTTTCTCATTAGAGCTTAGATTAGTACACATTATCTATACATACATATGGTAGGTATTACCATCTCCCTGTGATTTACAAAGCAGCAATAGAAGGCAACTCTGCCTCTGTTTCTGCCTCCTCGGCTTCGGCTCCGCCATCGGCCGACCCGTCTTGCACAGCATGTTGTGATAGATAAGAGTCTAATGCACCTTCACCATGGAGGATTTTAGCACCACAACCCTGTTTCTCAACCCCAACAGCCTCCTCATCAACCACCACAGCTTCTATCATATCTTTGCCTGTTCTTACATCAGGAATCTGCAAGAAATTCATAAATCATTTATCTGGAAAATATCCGTTTTGGAAGTTTTGAAGGATTAAGTAATCCCTATTTGTCCAAAGTTAATGTAGGGGTGTGAGTTTTTGACACCACATTAAAACCTCACACCGAATTCGTGGGTATGAGTTTATCCTGAATATGTTCGGGTCAGTTTCAACAAACACTTTTGGCAAAATGGATCAAGTTCGGGTCAGTTTTGTGTTCAACTGACGAACAGGACTCGTTTAGCACCCCTAATCTCACATATAAGATTCCCTCTTCTATGCCATATATTAAAAAGGGCATCTTAGAGATGTGATACAGAGACAAAATAGTTGCACAACATGAAAATAGTTCCAAAAAAACTTGTTACTTATTTAGGCATTGTGATTAAATCTGCAATATGCCCTTTTTAAGTGATTCGTTGAAGGGTATGTTATCAATGCCATTTTAGTATAGAGGTGTTGAAGGGTATATTTCACCCATCATTATAATGATTCGATCACTACATAAAGGGATTGATTTGGTCAGTTTGAGGTGAGGATTTTAGAGAAAATTATATTCTCGTTCTTGACACAATTTCTGTCTTATCCCATTATATATATATCGTATACACGTGGAATACTTTAAACTGACAGGAAACACGATTCAGAAAGCTACCTAGGAATTAAGAAATTCAAAAACCTTATATATAATACTTATAGGGAAGTTACGAACCTCATACATGGCGTCCATCAATATGTTCTCCAGTAAGGCCCTCAATCCCCGAGCACCGGTGTTCTTAGTTATTGCTTTTCTTGCAATTAACTTCAAAGCACTTTCCGTATAATGTAGCTTAACCTGTAAAGAAGTAGAGAATATAATAACTAAAATATTCCATTAGTATTTAGTACATGTATTGAAATGGAAAAAAATGTTCACATACTCCATTCATATGAAATAGCTTCTTGTATTGTTTGCCTAATGCGTTCTTTGGCTCAGTTAGCACCTATAAAACACCATTGGTCATTTGGATGCAATTACATACACTATTGCCTAAACTCAGTGAGTCGATCGGAATGTGTTTGATCTCAAATGGGGAAAATCAAGAAAATAAAAGAAGCTAAAAGGGTAACGTCTCAAACTGGTAGAAATTCACCCGAAGTCTACTTTTAATACATATAACCTCCTAAATCTTTTTATTGAGATACTTATATTATTATTGTATTAATATTGGTTTAGTAATCATAATTAACACATTATCTAATTTATAAAGATGGACAAAATAGTGATTGGCAGGTCAACCAACCAAACCGAGCCAGCTCAACCTGTTTTAAAAGACGAATCGGCTTTAAACTGATAACCAACCATTCTGCCAGTTCTAGTGGATGGTTGGGAAATATGAATGAAAACATACCTGGACAAGTTGATCTTCTGTAAGAGCTAATAAGTTAACAAGAATTGGAAATCGGCCAACAAATTCAGGTATCAGACCATAAGCAATAAGATCACTACTTTCAACCTGATAAACATCCAAAAAAGCAAAAATTAACTACCAAATATGAGGCTGTAAATTTATCATTTGAGTTGTTTATGATATGGGCTCAGCTTACAGTCTCCAATAATGTTGAAGTTACAGCGGCAGTAGTAACACCTCCGGTTCTCATGTTTGCCCGAACAGGTGCCCCAAATCCGATAGAAGAATCCTGACGTCTGAAATAAGTAAAATATGTGAGACGATTTGATTTATCTAATTATCTTTCATCTCTAGTTGGTCGAGCGAATGAGTAAGAACAATGTTAGCTAAAAAAAACGGGCCAAATGGGTCTGGAAAAAAGTAACCGAAAATGTATATTAACACAAACCTCTTCAAAATCATTTCATCCGGCAGATATTATTCTTGAAATAATAAAAAAAGATGATATGATTGGATTTACTTAAAAACAAGGTTAAAAAACTTTTAAACAAGAAGTATTCCCAGGAACCAACCAATCCCGCCCTGACGTGTAACTAAAGTTATATGGTTTCACGTCTTACTCAAACCAGCTGGCACACTATATGAACAATGAGACTAAATGATTGAATTTACTGTTCTAACAAATACCTTTCCGAAATGGTTTTTTCCAAATCTATAAAGGCCCCTCCACAAATAAACAGGATATCTTTGGTATCAATCTATAAGAAATACAATCAAAATTAAATCAAGTATATATATAGCATACAAGAACAAGAACTTAAACAATAGAGTCGATGAATCAATGAAATTTACCTGAATGTTGTCTCCTCTAGGATGTTTCCGTGCACCTTTCTCGGGGACATTTACTACCTGAATAAGAGGTGAATTTATAAAAATAATTTAAATTTCCCATACACTAAAAATACACACTTTTAATGGAAAAAATAATAGCGAGCACATACCGTCCCTTCTAGCATTTTTAATAATGCCTGCTGCACACCCTCACCCGATACATCTCTGCTAATGTTAACACTCTCGGCCTGTGAATTTAAGAAATTAAGGAAGAAAAAGCAGGAACATATTACAAAGTGGAATATGATTAGTAAAACTATGAAGAAACCTTTTTTGTAATCTTGTCAACTTCATCAATATACACAATCCCCTGTTGAGCAGCTGCTACGTTATAGTCGGCAACCTAAATTATGTAGTTTGATAAAATGTTTAACTATAATTTGATCAAATGTCTAAAATGTCCACTGTAAGTTCAGTAGCATGTATAAAAGGAACATACTGTAAGAAGCTTGTATAGAATGGACTCCACATCTTCCCCAACATAACCCGCCTGCAAAATGTAAGAAATGTTTGTCATCCCAAAGAGTCAAATAAACACATGATTAGTTACATGGAATTCACTTTTAATTCACAAAATTACCAAAAAGGCATGTTAAGCCAAAACAAATAAATATACTCGTTATAATCTCATTCATAACAGGTGACGAGGGTGAGCATCACCTCCATCCCAAGGGATAGAGAGGTTTCTTCTGCTAGGACCCTTAGCTAAGGCCCCAAGACAAATCCAAGACGGACCTATCCCCCCCCTCCCAAAAAAAAAGTCCATAACCCTAATACAGCATTGATGAACTCCTATGAATCATAACAAAATTTGAAGATAGAACAAAAACTTGCCTGGGTTAGTGTAGTGGCGTCTGCAATAACAAAAGGAACATTCACTAAGCGAGCCAGTGTTTTTGCAAGTAGTGTCTTCCCTATTCTCAAAGCAACAATAAGTGCACAAATTAGAATAAAGCTCCAAAATTAATATAAACTTATCATATTTCCAAGATCTTAGTTATCACATCAGAAGATAAAAGAATAAAACGATTACCTGAACCCGTTGGGCCCATTAGAAGAATGTTACTTTTCTCAAGTTCTACAGCATCATCATCCATGGCATTTGTCTTGGCATCCCTCGAATGTCCTGCAGGCCTAACTTTGCAAGTTGTAATAACATATATCAGAATTTGGAAACCCGTAAAAAGAGATAATTTATTACAACTTCAAGCCACCATAGCACATCCAAAAGCCACCTTTTCTTATTATTAAATATCATATAATCAACTTCAAAGCACCTCCTTCACCAGTCATCACACAATGTCTAGTTTAATACCAACCAAAATCTTTTATACCCAAATACATAACAACTAATTGCAAGTTCAACAAACAAGAAAAAAGGTGCTTACTTGTGTGAACTATCAATAGAGATCCTCTTGTAGTGATTGTAAACTGCAACTGCAAGCACCTGTATGATAGGAAGCATAATTAGTGAAGACCTGATGATCATAGAACACTAATTATGAGCATTTATTACATATAAAACAAATATGTTTCCTAAAGGTGTGACCTTTTTAGCTCTTTCTTGACCAATGACAAACTTATCAAGCCCTTTACAAATCTCCTTAGGAGTTGGGAAGCTACTACCCAAATCAGACCCTCCCCAACTCCCTTCTCCAGAACCCGACCCGGATGCCGCCGGAACCACCTTATGACCCGGCTGAGGAACAATCCCACCGCCGGGAGGCTGCCAAACCTCCGGCGGATCCCCGTATTCATCGCCCCCACCACCTGACCAATTAACTAGACTCCTTCTATTACTGTTGAAATATCTGTATCCCTTATGGACATGTTGACCGGAGAGTGAAAAAGGTTGGTGATTTGGGCGGAAATATTCGTCTAATTTGTTGGGTATTGAAGAAGTGATTTGGGAATTAGGTATTCGGGCACCGGTCGTACGGTGAGTTGAATTAAAGCATCCGAATTTTGAGATTGATGATAGAGAAGATGTCGCTTTGGATGATTTTGATCGCAGAGCAGCAGCCATGGCGGTTGATGAAGACCAGAAAGATGAAGGAAAATTGTTGGTTTTTAGAAGTTGGGGGAAATGGGTTCGTGAGAATATTGTCGACGCAACATTTATACAGATGGAATTTTTAGAAAGAAAGGGGTGAGATTTTGAGAAGTGCAAAATGATTAGACGTCACGTCGAGTAATTTTTATTATTAATTTTTTTTAACAACATCGATCAGTCGAACCTCGTCTCACGTGTAAACCTATTTTTTATGGCTATGTTCGAGGTCGATTACTCGGACCTTCGTGAGAACCAAGACACTATGTCCAAGGTCGATTACTCGGACCTCCGTGAGAACCAAAACACCTCCTCCTGAAGCTTTCTCCTGGTGGAAACACCCTCTTGGGACCACATAGAGCTCAAAGAGCCAATGAGGTAACCACTAGGACAAGTCCTAGTAGTTGTAAATTTTATTATTGAACAACAGAATCAATAAATTTTATTACCCAAATAAACAAATTATTTTATATGGATGCTTCTTTGGAACAAGTCGTTGACTTGAAACTGGTCGGGTTTGATGACATTGTGGGATGTCTTAAAGTGTATGAAAAATGGGTAAAAGACGATAAGAGTCAAATCGGTGAGCACCAAAATAAATTGTTATTTGCCAAAGTAGGTGGCAAGAAGAAGGAAAAGAAAAAGGAAAAGGTAAAGAGGGGCGGACATAAGTGTGAGCATTGTGGGTGTGGAAACTCAAGCCGGGAAGACTTTGAGACGTGACCGGGGTAAAGGTCAGGTGTCCAGGAAAAGTTAGGGAGATGGTAGTCGGGTTTCAAGGGATAAAAGCCACATCAAGTGTAACAAGTTCGAACATTATGCTTGGGAATATCTCAAGTGGGAGAAGAAAGAGGAGCTTAATTTGATTTGGGATCAGGCACTATTGTGAAGAACAATATTACAAGATTAGGGGTGATTGTTAGGATAATCTTGTAATAGTCTAATAGTTAGGGGTTAATTAGTTAATTTATTATTAGTATGTTCTAGAAGGGTTTTGATATTTGTTTGATTCCGCATATAAGGTTTTGAATTAGAATTAGAATATAGACTTATAATTAGTATTTTGATTTTTTTAATATAAATAAGGTGTTATTATTGTTATTAAAAGCGACGTGATAAAGACACAGGGGATTTTTATTTTTATACAGGATATAAACGGTCGTTTGTATCTAAACGGCCGTTTGTAATTTTATTTATAAATGTTTTAAATATTTAACTTTTATAAACATTAAAAAGGTTTATTTATCATATCTAATATAAAGTAATTAAACGAATACAATTGTGACTTAGAATAATAAATTTAAGACTCGGAGTCTATAACATCCCAAAATTTGGGAAAATACATGACTAACGTGATAGATACATATGATATATGTATTAGATAGATAAACGTGACAAACCGGATAGAAAATGCATGTTTGTCCATTACCGGGTAATAAATTGATAAAAGCTGATAATATACGTATGGATTGATAAAATGAAATAATGAAATGAAATAATATGTGTTTTATATCAAAGATAATTGATATATATGATATTGGCATGAAAAACGTAGCTAAACGTTTATATGATATGAATGAATAGTAACCGGGAGAAAATGCCTTTACGTGATTACCTTATATTAAATACATGTGTAAAAATATGTTTGAATAGTATGAATACATGTGAAATATTCATTTGATGAGTATATATGTGGAAATACATGTTTAATTAGTTAAACGTGTGAAAATGCAAGTCAATTAGTTAACGGAAAAGTATAAGGGCTAAAAGTGTAATTTATGTAAAGTTATAAATACTTACGGATATTATACATGTTTATAACTTTTATAAGTATCACGAGGCTTATAAAGTATTATAAAAATATCCTAAAGTGGTTCGGAACATAAAATAATAAGTGTTGTAAAGTTAGAGGGGCCAAAGGTGTAAATAATGAAAAATATATATAAATATATATAAAAATATATACGTATGTATACGTATATCATCGAGAGTGTCCCGAGCCTTAGAAACTTTTATAAATATGTCCTATAATGATTTGGTGCATAAAATAATAGAACGGTTGAAGTTTAGGGGGGTTAAAATGTAAAAAGAAAGTGCAGGGACCAAAACTGCCAAACTAGCAAAGTTGGCTCGCGGCCCGTGTGACAACTCGGTCAATCCATATTCATTTAAACCCGACCCGAATTCGAAATTCTATTTCAGTTATTTTTTATTTCCATTAAACCCGAAAACTTGAGCAAACCAAACATATGTAGTACTTGTGGGAAATAATAAGCACGAGTAAATAAATGTAAGGTTTCCCGAAAAGTTTGAGGCTAAAATGCGAAATAAAGAAAATCTGATCTTTGACGCTAATTTCGGTGTTAACCGGAAATCTCGCAAATTATAAAAATATAATATTTGAAATCCTAAAGTTCAAATATAATGAAAAATGAATTTTTATAATTTTGGGGGTTAAAAGTGTCAATTTATCCAAGTTCAGGGGCTAAAACTGCAAAAATGAAACTTCAGGGGCTAAAAGTGTAAATCTGCCAAAATCACTCCTGGGCGGTACGCCCCAAATTTCTAACTTCTGGGCGGTACTCCCCAAAATGTCACTTTAGGGCGGTACTCCCCAAATGTCTAATTTCTGGGCGTACGCCCCAGAATGTGCAGACGTGTTTTTAGCTTTGCTACGTGTTTCAGCCCCGTTTAACCATTTGATTAGTGTCAAATTCTTCGATTAGTCACCAGAACGCGTGTCCTAACGAGATTTCGTCCCTGTTAGTATATAAATCAACCTCTAGAACTCGAAATCAAGCTTTAATTCCTAAAATCTATCTCTCAAAAACCTTCATTTCATACCCGTATCTTCACTGCCCGAATTCTCTCAACTCAGGAGCTCTCGAGGTCTAATTTTCTGCAGTCCTCCTCTATTTGGTACGTAGAACAAAAGCCCTCTATCAATTTCTGTTCATATCGTTGTTTTAATCAAGTTCCAGATTTGCTTAAAAACTAGGGTTCTTGAACTTAATTTCTACAATTAGAACAATCTGTTAGGAATTAGGAGCTGTAATTTTGGGGATCTTCATACGAACACATAACTAAAGAAACCCCTAAGTTAATTTCACAATTGGAAAACATTTTTTTTCGAGTAAAAACGGTATTATACGTCGTTATAATGCCCAAATTTAACAAACGGTTATGAGTTTGGGTCTCAAATTCTAAGGGATATCTTTGTATACTATCAAGATTAAAACCCTAAATTTTTATCATTTTTGGAGCACGTTTGATATTATTCGTAAAATTGATGAATAGAAATATTTGTTAAAAACAAATATATATCTATGATCATAAATTACTATTTGGTATTATATGATTATATATATATATATAATTTTATAAACAGTATTATCAATATATATATATATATATATGTTTCATAAAAATATATATATAAATATATATTTTATATATATATATATATTTATAAACTAAAACAAATGTATATATATACTTAAATTCTATTTATTTTAAAAAAGTATATATATATATATATATATATATATATATATCAAAATCTATAAATATTCATAATTTATATTTTATGAATATCTTTTTTATAAAACTATTTAGAACTCGCGCGGACCGGAAGGGTAAGCACTTGTACACTGGGTTTTCTGGCATAGGTAAGGATGTCGCATAAATCCCTCGTTGGACCTGGCAGACTTACCTGGGGATTCCTGGAGTGAGTGTTTACTTATAGGAAAACGCGTTTTCATACTATCATTAAATCATATATATCCTAAAAGTAGTCTTTTTACTTCAACATTAGACTCCCTTCAAGAACCCTGTATACCTGAAACCTTAGTCGTTATTCTTTATATTTATTTAGCCTATTCATGTCACTAGGCTAATCTCAAGATCTATCATATCAAATTCAGCGTTATCATTCATCCTCAATCCGCTCTTCATGTGAGTACTCATACCCCCTTTTATTACTGTGGGATATTATGCCATATAAACTCCTGTTATTATTAGAAGGGTGATTCCTTCAATCAAATGATGACTAGAGTAGTGAGTATTAATAACCACTTTCTCATTTTGGGGTGCAACATGTATATCCTATATCTAAATCCTAAATCTTTATTTCTTATTCGAAATCACTGCGATCCTATGATATTATGTGTATTCTTTATTATGTGTATCTATGTCTAATATCTAAAGTGTGGGAATCGTAAATCTTTAATCATGAATGGTTAGTCTTTATTCTTTTATGTGCCATTAACCATCGTGTCGTGGTAACAATGATAGATACAAATCTATTGGTTGACAACCCACCTAGGATATTGAGACATAATCCTGTCTTCAAATAGGTGATTGCTCCCTTAATGTCTAGGCTTGGTTACACAACATCTATATCTATTAGTGGTGAATGTATAGTCTTTTGGATAGTCTTTATTCTTTCGGATAGTCTTTATTCTTTAGTGTAATCTTTTATAATATATCATATGAATCAATACTTAATGGCATAAACCGCTGACTTTTCATATACATAACTCTATGATTACTCACCAACTACTTTTGTAGTTGACACTCTCTATTTTATACATGTTGCAGGATGACTATTTGACTGATCACGATAGGATTGCGGACCTAGATAAAGACACTAAATCAATGCTTGATGTTTATATTTGAATTATTGTACGGATCTTTGTTTATATATGAAAATGGCATGTTTAAGCATTTGGTAACTATTACTAGTTGTCATGTGCATCTGGACAGTCGTCTCGCCCCGACATATTCCGCCGTCGGTTGGGGTGTGACAGCCCGCGAGGGCTGTTTCCCTCTCTGTCGCGGTCCGCGACTCCCCTAGCTGTGCAGAAACGTTGACAGCAACGTTTTTTGAACTTGGGGAGCACGATTCGGCCATCTAACGTGTCGTTTTTGTTGCCTAATCACCCTAGACACTTGTAGGAACCCTGAGCGACCTCCATGAGTATAAATATGGCACTGGATCATCCATTACAACTCGCAAATTCACTCAAAATCACCATAAAAACCCTAAAACGAACCCAGACCTTCTTCTGCAAAATTCGAGCAATCGGTGAGGAATTAGAAGGCCATCTTCTGCAGTCCTACGTTTCTAGGTATACTCTACAAAAGCCCTCTATCAATTCCTGTTAGTATGTCCACTTGATTAGATTTCTAAAACTATGCTTAAATTAGGGTTCTTAATGTTATTTTGCTCGAATCGGGTGATCGGGTGGGAGTTAGGCTCTGAATTTTTGTAGGTACTCTTAAAATGATGTTATATGAGAAAGCCCTAAGTTTTTTTTCCAGATTTGGTAAAGGTTTGGTATGGGTTTTGTAAACGGGTCAAAAATTAGGGTTTTCTAGACGTTATTCTGCCCAAATCAAGTAAACGGTTTTGAATTAAGCTTTGCTATTTTTAAAGGATATTATAAAATGTTAAAATGGATAATACCCTGAGTTAGTTTGGATTAAAAATGAGTTTTGATAATAAAACGAGAAATTCATGAAATTAGGGTTTCTAAATATGATTATTTAATATAAAATAATCCGGAGGGTATGTGGACTTGATTTTTGGTATGGTAACATGTTAATATATATAATAAGCATATATGAGTTTACAATGGATAATTAAGAAAGTATTAAAGATACAAAGTTAATCGGATATTTAGAAGTTCGTGCGGACCGGAAGGGTAAGCGCCTGTACTCTGGGGTTTCTGGCAAAGCGAGGGTGTCGCATAAATCCCCGCTGGGAACTGGCATACCTCCCTGGGCGACCCCGGGGTGAGCGTTTACTTATAGGAATGCGCGTCTTCATATTATCATTAAAAGAAAAGGATAACTGCCTAAATGGCATTTTGGTCATTTTGACCTTTAAAAAGGGATAAACTTAATAATGAATATTATTAAGGTATTAAGATATTAAAATAAACATAAGAAGTGTTTATTGTATAAAGCCTTGCGTTAACGTCATACGATACGTAAATTAGGTGAAATCGGGAATCGTAGCGGGAGTTCTGTCCAAGTAACCGGTTAAAGAGATAAGGTGAGTTCTATGAGCCCACTCTTAAATATTTTAAATGTTTTAAATGTTTTCGGGCTGATATACATACAAATGTTATAAAATGCATCTAAATGATTTATAACTGAAATGTTGCGTATCTGAACTATTGAATTACCTTTGAGAAAATATATACCAGATTTCTAAGGTGCTAATTGATAAATTGATATATTGAACTATTAAGTTATTGTTGGATTGATATATATATATGTGTGAACTGTTATGGAAATGCATATACGTGAAATATCTTGAATTGATAAACTGTTAAAAGGCTTTTTGGATAACATATATATATATATATATATATATATATATATATATATATATATATGATATGTTATGAAAATGATATTAAATCATTTGTACATGTTATATGATATGTGCTTTATTTGCTTCAAAATTAGATAGTCAAGTGATAAAGGATTTATTAGTAAAGGTTATAGTGAATATGTATGATTATATGAGAACAGGTGATGCATTCACTTTATTATTATGTGGTGGATACGCCGCTGGTACTTCCTATATGTATACATAATAATATTAGTTACCCGGTATATCAGAAGTGTGGAAGATACGCCCTGTATACATACACCAACGATAAATTGGGGGATGTTCACTTGTTGCAGTATATGAAGACCTTATCACTGTTTACTAATAATCTTAAGTCACTTGGGTATTTAACTAAGGGCGGGTAGTAGTACAGGGGGAGTTAGGTGGTAGTGTTGTTCAATGGGATTAGAGACCACTACAAATAGAAAAGGGAAAAAGCTACTGTCCGTTATAGGGAATGCTGTAAAAGGGTAAACTCGGCTGTAAGCAAATAGGGGAAGGCAGTGCAACTGTCCGTTACAGGGAATGCTCTAGAAGGGTAAACTCGGAAGTTAGCAAATAGGGGAAAGCAGGGCGACTGACCGTTATAGGGAATACCCTAGAGGGGTAAACTCGGCGGTCGGCAAATATGGTTTCTCTGCTTATACATTAGCAGGGTTTACACTGGTAATAAATGTTGGGGTTGTAGGAAGGGATAGCTGGATAAATGGTTTTATAGGGGGGTGTATCCTGTTAAGAAATATTATGTGTTGTATAATTATGATATATATTATACTTGATAAATGTCTGTGAAAAAGGGATCTTACAGGTCCAAGGGTTTTAAACCTCACGCCGAGGTAAAGCTTTTAAAATATATAACTCACCAGCGTAAGCTGACCTTTTCCAAAAATGTATGTATGTCAGGTCAGGGTGAGGCTTCGACTAGTTATGAGAAGGCCCTGGTGATAAGGGATTAGACGGGCAAGCTATCGGACGGAAGGAGGGTTTTGGCAAACTGGCATAGTTATAGCAATAAAACGTAGTGACAGATAGTAATTCCTTATGTAAATTATCTCTTACTTTGTAGTACTTGGCAAATAAATAAAAGTTTATGTAACATCCCAAAATTTGAGAAATATACGTGATTAATGTGATTAATACACATGATATATGTGTTAGAAAGCTAAACGTGTTAAAACGTTTGAAAAATGCATTTTACCCATTACCGGGTAATAGACTGATAAATAACAGTATTGCATGAATGATTTGTGTGTTAATTGATAACATGAGGAAATAAAATGAAATTATATGTGTTTTATATCAAAGATAATTGATATATATGATGTTAGCATGAAAAACGTAGTTAAACGTTTATATGATGGAAATAAATGATAACCGGGAGAAAATAGGTTTACACGATTACATGATATTGAAATCATGTATAGATATATGTCTAATAGTATGAATACATGTGAAATATTCATTGATGGATATATACGTGTTTGGATAGTTATACGTGTGAAAAATGCATGCTTAAATAGTTAACAAGAAAATAGAAGGGTAGAGTGTGTAAATTATGGAAATACACAAATATATATATATATGTATATACATTATCATATATGACCCGAACCTTCAAGAATGTTAAAAACATGTTTAGGAAGGTTGTAAGACATAAAATGATAATTACATCAAAAGATTAGGGTTTAATATGCATAAGATAAAAGTTAAAGGGCTAAAAGTGTAATTTATTTAAAGTTATGAATACTTACGGATATTATACGTATCTATACCTTTTATAAGTACCCCGAGGCTTATAATGTATTATAAAAATATCCTAAAGTGATTCGGTACATAAAATAATAAGTATTATAAAGTTAGAGGGCCAAAGGTGTAAATAACGAAAAATATATATAAATATAAATATATATAAAAATATATACGTATGTATACGTATATGATCGAGAGTGTCCCGAGCCTTAGAAACCTTTATAAATATGCCCCATAATGTTTTAGTACATAAAATGATAGAAAGATAAGAGTTCAGGGGCTGAAAATGTAAATAAAAAGTCCAGGGAGCAAAGTTGTCATTCTGCCAAAGTGCCAGGCGGTACGCGCCGGCCTCTCCCTCCCCTTGGCGATACGCGAGCCGACCAGGTCGCGATTTTGGCAACGGCTCAAACTTGCAGCCGACGTTTAACCCATACACGCGTCAAATTCGATCGAATTATCACCCCTAGACGTGTCTACACCCTGGGGCGACCTAAATCAGTATAAATACGGGACCAAATCCTTCAAATCAACTCGCCAATTTCGGATTTAACACCATAAAAACCCTTAAACGAACCCGAACCTTCTTCTGCGAAATTCGAGCAAACGGTGAAGTGTTTGGAGGCCATCTCCTGCAGTCCTACATTTCGAGGTATGCTCTATAAAACCCCTCAATCAATTTCAGTTAATATTGTTGTTATGATCGAGTTCTAGAAATAGGTTAAAATTAGGGTTCTTGAATATAAATCATCAAATTCGGGTGATCAGGTGGGAGTTAGGCTCTGAATTTTTGTAGGTACTCTTAAAATGATGTTATATAAGAAAGCCCTAAGTTTTTTTCAGACTTGGTAAAGGTTTGGTATGGGTTTTGTAAACGGGTCAAAAATTAGGGTTTTCATGTCGTTATTCTGCCCAAATCGAGCAAACGGTTTTGAATTAAGCTTTGCCATTTTAAAGGATATTATAAAATGTTATAATGGACAATACCCTAAGACGGTTTTAAATAAAAATGAGTTTTGATAATAAAATGGGAATTTTGTGAAATTAGGGTTTCGGAATATAGATATTTAATATAAAATAATCCGGAAGGTATGGGGACTTGAATTTCGGTATGGTAACATATTTATATATATAATAAGTATATATGGGTTTAAAATGGATAAATAATAAAGTATTTAAAATACCGAGTTAATCGGTTATTAGAAGTTCGCACGGACCGGAAGGGTAGGCACCTGTACACTGGGGTTTCTGGCAATAGCGGGGGTGTCGCCATCCCATCTGGGCAATGGCATCCCAACACTGGGCGATCCCGGAGTGAGTGTCTACTTATAGGAATGTGCGTCTTCATATTATCATTAAAAGAAAATGATAACTGCCTAAAGGGCATTTTGGTCATTTTGACCTTTAAAAAGGGATAAACTTAATAATTGAATATTATTAAGATAATAAGAGATAAAAATAAACATAGGGAGTGTTTATTGTATGAAACTTTGCGTTAACGCCATACGATACGCAAATTAGGTCAAAAAGGAATCGTTGCGGAAGTTCTGTCCGAGTAAACAAGTTAAAGACATAAGGTGAGTTCTATGAGCCCACTCTTAAATATTTTAAATGTTTTAAATGTTTTCGGACTGATATACATACAAATGTTATAAAATGCATCTAAATGATTATAACTGAAATGTTGCGTATCTGAACTATTGAATTACCTTTGAGTAAATATATATCAGATTGCTAAGGTGCTAATTGATAAATGGATATATTGAACTATTAAATTATTGTTAAATTGATATATATATATGGGGACTGTTATGGAAATGATTATGTGTGAAATATCGTAAGTAGATAAGCTGTTATAAAGATATCTACAAGGATTGTTAGAGAAATGTGTTAGAATGATTATACATGAAATATTATGGGATTGCATTAAAATGCTTATATGTGAAGGGCTCTAAATGATAGAATATTAAATTATGGTTAGATTGATATGGATACGTGAATTGTTATGGAAATGCATTACAATGCATATACATGGAATATCATGAATTGATAAATTGTTAGAAAGGCTTTTGGATAATACATATATATATAGATAAATATATATATGATATGTTATGAAAATGATGTTAAATCATTTATACGTGTTATAACGTGATTATAATGACTGTGAGACGGTATGTGCTATATTTGCTTTGAACTTAAATAGTCAAGTGATAAAGGAATTGTTAGTAGACGTTATGGTGAATATGTATGATTATATGAGAACAGGTGATGCATTCGCTGTATTATTATGTGGTGGATACGCCGCGGTAAGTCCTATATATAAGCATAATAGTATTAGTTACCCAGTATATCAGAAGTGTGGAAGATACGCCCTGTATACATACACTAACGATAAATTGGGGGATGTCCACTTGTTGCAGTATATGAAGACCTTATCACTGTTTACTAATAATCTTAAGTCACTTGGATATTTAACTAGGGGCAGGTAGTAGTACAGGGGGGAAGTTAGGAGGTAGTGTTGCTCAAAGGGATTAGAGACCACTACAAATAGAAGGGGGAAAAAGCTACTGTCCGTTATAGGGAATGCTCTAAAAGAGTAAACTCGGCAGTTAGCAAATAGGGGAAGGCGGTGCAACTGTCCGTTACAGGGAATGCCCTAGAAGGGTAAACTCGGCAGTTAGCAAATAAGGGAAAGCGAGACAACTGACCGTTATAGGGAATACCCTAAAGGGGTAAACTCGGCAGTCCGCAAAGATGGTTTCTCTGCTTATACATTAGCAGGGTTTACACTGGTAATACATGTTGGGGTTGTAGGAAGGGATAGCGGGATAAATGGTTTTATAGGGGGTGTTTCCTGTTAAGGAATATTGTGTATTATATAATTGTGATATATATTATACTTGTTAATTGTCTGTGAAAAAGGGATCTTGCAGGTCCAAGAGTTTTAAACCTCACACCGAGGTAAAGCTTTTAAAATATAGAACTCACCAGCGTAAGCTGACCTTTTCCAAAAATGTATGTATGTCAGGTCAGGGTGAGGCTTCGACTAGTTATGAGAAGGCCCTGGTGATAAGGGATTAGACGGGCAAGCTATCGGAAGGAAGGAATGTTATGGCAAGCTGGCATAGATATAGTTATAGCAATAAAACGTAATGATAGTTAGTATTTCCTTATGTAAATTATCTCTTACTTTGTAGTACTTGGCAAATAAATAAAAGTTTCAAATTTCCGCTGCTTAGTAATCTCTGTTATTACCTTGTGTTCATGAGTAAATCCGATTAGTGACCCCTTCTGGAGCCAAGTCTGGAAGTGGGCGTCACAGTTTAAAATTTCCGCTGCTTAGTTATCTCTGTTGATACCTTGTGTTCATGAGTAAATCTAATTCGTGACCCCTTCTAGAGCCAAGTCTGGGAGTGGGCGTCACAGAGTCTTTGTCGGTATCGTCTCGATAGCATCTCAACAAGTCTTTTCCGGTGTTGGATCCCCACGACCCATTGTTTTTTTTTTTAGTTTTTTTTAAAACGTTTGTCGAGAAGACTTGTCGAGAATAAGTCCCTAAATTTATCAGGGGTTACGGAATACTCGATAAACGTTTGTCGACAAGTATTTTTTTGTTAAAAACGTTAAAAAAACAAAAAAAAACTTGTCGACAAACGTTTGTCAAGTATTCCGTTACCCTTGATAAATTTAGGGACTTATTCTCGACAAGTTTTCTCGAGAAACGTTTTGAAAAAAAAATTAAAAATAAAAAACCATGGCCCACGGAGACCCAACACCGGAAAAACTTGTCGAGATGTCATCAAGACGGTACCGACAAAGACTTTGAGTCACAAAATTTATTATTTTAAGTCACTATTGTGTTCGTTTAAATAGTTTTTATCAGATATGGTAAATAAACATTTTTAATGTTTATAAAATTTAAATGATATAAAACATTTATAAAAAAATTTACAAACGGCCATTTAGATACAAAAGACCGTTTGTACCCTTTGTTGAAATAAAAAACCCAGTGTTTTTATCGAGAGCCAATTATAATAGAGCTTTTTATTGAAATTAAAAAGTTAGTAATCAAGTTTTATTTTCTCATTTAAAGCATGATGAGAGGAGGCGACACAGACGCTACTAGGGTTTTTCAAGAAGAGGATGATTTTAATGGAGATGGTGCATGGTAGACCGTCAATCGTAACAAATCACAGTTTTGGTTTGATAAACCAAACTGGATACCGGCGAGGAACAATGGCGTCGGAAAAGGGGTTCGTTGTACAAACCCTAATTGGGCGAATATGGACAAGAATTCGACAACTATTTTTCTCACAAACTTCATGGGTAAGCCGTATGCTTTTGCTCGTTTTGTGAAAGTGGCTGACGTTAGGAAGTTGATTCAAAATCTGCACGTCATCTGGATGGGCTCGTACCATTTATTTGCGGATGAATTGAGGTACAAAAGAGTAGAGTTTAAAGGGAAGACAAAGGTGAATACTTCTGTTTCAAAGGTAAGCACGAATCCATTGACAAGTTTGTATCCCTTCGTTTGAGAGAGTTCTAGATGAAGATGACCAATCTTTTGCATCTGATGTTGGCGACTTGGGTAAAGATCTGGAGCAACAGTTGGAAAGAGAGCAAGACGACCCGGTTATAGTTGAGAATGAGCCTCCTACCGAGGGGGTGGAGATTCGAAACTCGAAAGGGTGTTGGGGAGTCGTTGGTAGATGTTAATATGGATGAGAGAGTGGATAATATAGAGGTTTCATCGGATTCATTCAATTTAATGGATACTATTGTAAATCAAGGGATCGAGATGAAAAAGTCTAAGCCGATTATCGATGTGGCATCGGTATCTTTATCTTTGTCTAAGCCTCCGGGTTTCTCAAAAAACATCAGGTAGAGGCTGAAGAAGAAAATGATTTAGAGTTGGTTAGTGATCGATGGTTTCAAATCAGTGGGTAATGTTGTTGCATCGAGCTCCCCGGCTTCGGATGGGCATTCAAATTAATTACAAAGCATCTCAATCTAAGAAGAGTTTAACAAACATATTGATATATTGATATAGGTTGCTCACTTGGAATTGACATGGAGGGCTCTAAAAGGATATGTTGAAACTTATTGAACAGATGAGTGAACATGCGGTTTCCTAATGAATATTATGTCCATTAGTGCTTGTAGAATCGGGTCGGAGAGGAAGAGAAAATGTATTGCTTCTTTATGTAAACTTTACTCTATTAATTTTTTGGCTATTCATGAGACACATTTGCATTTTGTTGATGTTGGGATGGTTAAATCGTTGTGGGGCAATAATAACTTCAAGTGGGTTTGTGCTAGTTCGAGGGGCCGTTCGGGGGGTATTATTTCGATTTGGGACCCAGCATCGTTTGTATGTCTTGAGACAGTTCGGGGGGTATTATTTCGATTTGGGACCCGACATCGTTTGTATGTCTTGAGACAATTTCTTTTGATAATCTCCTAATTGTAAAAGGTAACTGGATTACGAAGGACCTAGTTTGTTTTATGATCGTCGTTTATGCTCCTCAAAGTATAAGTGCTAAATGAGATATTTGGCAATTTATTTATATATTTATGAATTATCATCCGGGTGAATTTATCATCTTTGGGGTTTTTAATGCTACTCGATGGAAGTCGGAGAGGTTGGGTGTTTCATTCAATCAATATGAAGCGGATGACTTCAATGAGTTCATCGATCGTTGTGGTCTTTTTGAGTTTTTATATGGGTGGTTTTAAATTTACTCGGATCAATACCAAAGGAAGTAAACAAAGCAAGATTGATCGGTTCTTGGTGTCAGGGGTATTTGCGATAGTATTCCAAACTTGGAAGCTTTAGCGATTGCTTTAAAAATTGTGGATCATCGTCCTATTATTTTACGTCTTAATTTTGGGAATTTTGGCTCAATTCCTTTTAAGTTTTTCAATTTCTAGATTGCAGAAGAGGGTTATCATGATGTTGTTGTAAGCTCGTGGAAGGACGTTAAAGCTGGTTCTCATCGAAATCCTTTTGTTCGGTTCAAGGAGAAACTCAAGGTTGTAAAATCTAATCTTAAAATCTGGAACGGTAAAAAGGATGGATTGCGAGATGGGTAATCAAAAGAGACTTCGTGTCAATTTGAGGAGATTGAATCGCTTATGGAAGATGGTAGGGACTTGGAGGCTCTTAATAAGAAACACATTCGTCTTCTTAGCGAGTTGGGAAAGATTGAGAATATCAAGCATTTGAAAATGGCGCAAAAAATGAAACATAAATGGATAGTTGAAGGAGACGAAAACTCTAAAAATTTTCATTAAAGTGAAAATAAAAGGAGACACTTGTCTATTACGACTATTGAACATAATGGGGTTTGGGAGGAGTCCTCGAATAAAATCAAGGATTTATTTTTCGATTTTCACTCCTCTCGCTTCACCATATTTGAAGGCGTTCCTTATGTGGGGGATCCGGCTAAGTTTCCACAGATAGATATGGGGTCGGTTGATTTGTTGGAAGCAACTCCATCAATTGGGGAGGTTATGCGATTTGGGATTGTGGTAGTAGCAAAGCTCCAAGTCCGAATATGGGTTCTCCTTTGCATTTATTAAATCCCATTAGTGCTTATTCAAGATGACATTATTGCTTTTGTGGGTGATTTCTTTGTGCATCATACAATTCCACGAAGTTGTAACACTTCGTTTATTACTCTAATTCCTAAAGTTGATAATCCTTGATTGATTACAGATTACCGCCCTATTAGCTTGGTTATTGTGTAATATAAAATTATTGCAAAGATTCTCGCTAAGCGTCTAACGGAGGTGGTTGGGAGAGTACGTGGTTAATCCGGTGCAATCGACTTTTATTAGTTGAAGACAAATTTTGGATGGTCCTCTTATGTTACAATGAGGTTGTTAGATGGTACAAAGAAAAGAAGAAAAATTAATGATGTTCAAAGTAGATTCTGCTAAAGCTTACGATTCGTTGGGCTGACCGTTTCTTTTTGACATTATGAGGTTGATGGGTTTTGGTGTTAAATGGATTGCTATGATTCAGGCTTGTCATCCATTGGCAACTTCTTTAGTGCTCGTTAATGGCAGTCCGACGAGAGAAAATTTAGTATTGAAAGAGGATTACGACAAGGCAATCATTTATCTGCATTTCTTTTTATTGTGGCTATGGAGGGGCTTAACATTATGATCAACGATTTGGTGGTTTCACATACCTTCGAAGGTAGGGTTTAAAGATATTATGGTTTCTCATCTTTTTTATGCGGATGACGTTATCTTGATGGGGGAGTGGTCTCAAGAGAATTTTGCAAATATGTTGCGTCTCTTGAATTGTTTTTTTCTTATATCCGGTCTTCATGTAAATAATATGAAATCTAACCTTTTTGGTGTTGGTATGGAGGATAGTGAGGTTAGCATTATGGCTCGTTCTCGTGAGTGTAGTCTGGGGGCTTTCCTTTCCGTTATTTGGGTGTCCGGGTGAGTGTTCGGATGACATCAGTTAAGGCTTGGGACCCGATTGTCAAAAAGTTTAAGGCGAAGCTCTCTACTTGGAAGGCGGATCTTTTATTGTTCGGTGGTAGAATGACGTTGATTTCTTAATCTTAGGTTCAGTTCCCACTTATTATCTTTATATTTTTGTGCTTCCTAAAAGATTTGTGCTATTCTTAAAGGAACTAGGGCTAAATTCTTCTTTCGGGGGGGGGGGGGGGGGGGGTTGGGGGGTTGGTTGATGAAATTTATAGAAGTGCTTCCTAAAAAGATTTGTGCTATTATTGAAGGAATTAGGGCTAAATTCTTCTGTGTGTGTGGGGGGTGGGGGGTGGGGGGGGGGGTGGGTGGGGGGGGGGGTGATGAAAATTATAGAAAAATTCACTGGGTTAAGTGGGATCTTATTTTAATCGATAAAAAAAAAGGTGGTTTGGGTATTGGAAGCTTGTCGGCTCTTAATCAAGCTCTTAATTTGAAATGGAGATGACGGTTCGGTTTTCAAGGAGTAAAGATGTCTTTTGGGTCAAAATTATTGACTCGATATACCCCAATGACGCTTTTAACAAAATTGTGGCGGGCAAAGGCAATGGTGTGTGGAATAGAATTGTAAGAAGGTTCATAATTTGCATGATGATCATATTATCCCTTTTAATGCCATGAAAAAAAGTAGTGGTAAGAGATGATAACACGTTTTTTTAGAAAGACATTTGGGTGGATAATGTTTCTCTTTCTGAAACAATTCCGAGACTTGTTGCGTTGGAAAATAATAGAAATTGTTGGATGTCGGATCGTAGAGGGACGGACGGTTGGAGGTGGGATTGGAGGAGAAACATTAGAGGGGGGCTTGAAGAGATGTAATTACATAGTCTCTTGAGACTTCTCGATTCAAGGACTTGGAGGAATGAATTAGATTATTGGAAATGAGATTTTGAGGGGCAAGACGATTTTGTGGTTAAATGGGTTAAAAAGGTGATTGAATCAAAGTGTCTTCCGTCGGTTGATTTGAAAACCAAGTGGAACATTTTGGTGCCCAAAAAAGTAAACATTTTTATGTGAAGGGTTTTTTTAGACTGACTTCCTACTCGTAGTAATTTATGTGGAAAGGGGTTGAATATTCTGATCATCATGTGTCCTTTTTGCGACTTAGAGATTGAGTCGGTTAATCATTTATTAGGTTCGTGTAAGAGTGCAAAGACAGTTTGGTGGTCAATTTGCAATTGGTTATCGCTCATTGGTCCAAAGGTGTTGCGCCCTCGTGATTTTTATGAATGGCTTGAAGGGTTGAGACTTTCACGGAAACATAGAAGTCTCGTGGAAGGGACTATGTTTTGCGTATGGTGGGTTATTTGGAAGGAATGGAACGAGATAGTCCATAACAAAGATGATTTGAAGGTTTGTTGAATCGTTTCATTTTTTATTCGATCGTGCATTTCTCGTATCATTAGATTACTTTTAGAGATAAAAAATGTCTTATGTCGTGTGTCAGTTGGCTACAAAACCCTCGACTTTTAATGTAAGTATTTTTGTTGGGTAGTTGGTTAGGTTTTCTAACCATCACGTATTTTTTAATATATATCTCGTTGCCCTTAAAAATAAATGGGTCTCTTTCTCCATTTCATTCTTAGTTGTGCGACAATCTGATTTCATTTAGCTATAAGGTTCAAATGATGTTTAAAAAAAATGGATTGAAGGAACAATTATCATCACGAAACCGACAATTGACTCTAAAATAAAATAAATAGTTTCTCTAAAATAATAAAAACAAAAATATAGCAGAATTTTTTTAATCATAAATAAAAGAAGTAGACAAGGCGACGTGAATACGACTTCTTTCTGTAGTACTGCACATATGAACTGTATCAAATAAACCCGAAATACTGATGATTGTGCGTGCTACGCCATTAACGTTTCTACTTTTTAGCCATTTAAAAATTGCAGAGAGTGGACTTTTTGTACCTCTTTCCCGGCCCCCATCCTCACCACCTTTATCTTCTTCTCTTTTCAACTTCAATTTTCTTTCAAGCATTCCGCATATTATTCTCTGCTGCAATGCTCTTTTGTCAAAATCAATGAGTTTCTAAATCTATTCCTGGCAATTCTGGTCCCAATAATCAGGTCAGACAGATTTCACTATATCTTGTTTGGGTATATATTGCGAAATTGTAATATTTTTGAGATCATCATTATTGGTTTTGGAGTTTTTGCTCCTTTGAAGAGATAAAATAAAATGTGGTTTTACAGGCAAAAATCTTGAGTGATCGTTATTGGCAAAAATAGTTCTTCTTCTTTAGTTTATATGAATGAAACCATTGAGGGTTGTTTTGGGGAAAGATGCAAACTTTTGATGTACAACAAAATGAGCACAAAATGGGTTTAGGAGGGTATCCCACTTTTTCTTTGTTTTGGTGTTCATGTGTTAGTAACTTTCATGCATTAGTTTGAGAATCTTGTGGAATATGTGCTAAAAAATTAATGGGTGCTACTTGCTAGACAGCATTAGAAGTAAAACATCATATATTAACACGTTAAATTTCTCAGAAACTGTTTCTCTGAAGTTATTTTTAGTTTTTACAATCTTGATTTTATAAGTTATAACTGTTTCAGGAAATGGAGACACTAACCACATCTGCTGGATTACTGGCCCCACAGGAAGCAGCAAGCTATGATGAAATTGCTATGCAACAAAGCTTGCAATTTTCTGACAGTCTCAAGGCAATCTCATCATTCCATCTTCATTTTCCCATTCCGTTTTTGTTCACAGAATCGTCACCTGCTTGATTTAATTTGTTCCAGGATTTAAAGAATCTGAGAAAACAACTCTATGCGGCTGCTGAATATTTTGAACTATCTTACACTAATGATGATCAAAAACAATTGTGAGTAATTAATCGTTGAATTGATTATCAAAAAGATAGGTATTAGTGGTATTACCTCTTTATTCTGATGTGCAGAGTGGTTGATACATTAAAAGACTATGCCATCAAAGCTCTGGTCAATACGGTGGACCATTTGGGCGCTGTGTCGTGTAAAGTTAATGATTTATTAGATGATAACGTAAAGGAAGTTTCTCAAACGGAGCTTCGGGTTTCATGTATTCAACAGGTACTTTAGCTTTCCATCGCCATTTAGTTGTAGTTGCATGAACAACATATACATTAAGATAAACTCATTATGATTAAAACTCGCTAAAGATTTCAAGAAAATTTTAAAAATACAGGAACTGAAACTGGCCTGTCCAGTTTGGTCTGAAACATGACCAAACTGTAGACTAGTGATTCAAGCTACTTTTCTTTTTTGCCTAAATAACATGGTTTCAAGAAAAGAAACCAGTTATCGACAAGATTGGCCGAGCCAGATAGATACTGAGTTGTCTTGGTTCCAAGAACTAACCTTTTGCTGTAACTGGAAGTCTGGAACCAAAAGAAGACAGTAACCTGTTTGGTTTGCGGTTTTGTCCTGAATTTTGTACCACTGCTATTTAGATTTTGACTTTGTTCTTTTGATGTGGTATTTTAGCGGCTAGGAGTATGCCAGGGGTGCTCTGATCACGAAGGTCTTTCCGAGCAGTCTTCACTAATAAATACTCCCAAGTACTATAAAAGATACATCTTGCCTGGTAATACATACTTAATCTTTCCTTGAACAACCCTTAACACATTGTTTTGGTTTCTTACTTTCTCACTTGTGCTATTCTTGCATCTTTTTTTTTAATATTTTGCTATAAAAAAATAAAAAAAAGAGTGATTTTTTCTAAATGGGTGGTCTCTATTGGAGCAGCCTCTCTTAGGGAATAGAGGCGGGCTTGGGTATATTTGCTTTTTTGTGATCCTTTATAGTCATGGAAAGAGATAATTGTTATCTAATAATGATCTCAAACTCTAGTTGGAGAGACTATGGAAGGTGGCATTAGAACTAAATCAAAGTATCAAGGATGCAGTGTGGAAGATGAAGATGACCGCCATGAAGTTAAGAGTGGTAAAAAGATTCAACCTTCACAAAATAATTATACATGATAAAATGAAGCTTACTGGTCTATGTTTTATATGCAGCTGTCCGGGCTACAATGAGAGAAACCTCGACATCTTCGTTTAGGTACATGTTTAATTTGTTTTATAGTTTTTAATTCTTTATGCACTTGAATGTTAATCTTGAAGATTAAACCGATAAAAAATTGTAGAAAAGGGCGATCCCCTTCTCCTTCTACGCAGCAACCTGTATCATTTGCATTCACCTGCACTGACACACTGCCCCGAAAAGATTTAGGTATGATTGCATTCATTATATGTGTTTCAGAACATTTTGTTTGCATACACAAGGGTGTTTGGATGCGTGTTTTGAAAGTGAATTCATGATACCAAATAGATTTTATTTGTGTTGCTTGAAATAATCTTGACTTCAAGTCACAATAATGAGTTCCAAAATACAAATCCAAACACCTCTTTATTAATGAACCCACAGCTGATATAATTTGATTGATGATCCAGAGAAGAGATCAGTTTCACCACGCCGATCTTCACTGTTGCGGACGGGGTCTTTGTCTATTACTAGGCCAACAACCGCCAGTTCCAGACCAAATTCAAGACCCAAAACTCCCAATCCGAGTAGGCCCACAACGCCCAATTCCATTGGCCGACTAAGGGTAATGCACACACATTTGACTTTAGAGTCCAAACTTTATAAATACTAAAGTCAAATGGATTCTGTCATTCTGGTATGACTTAAACACTCAAAATTCAATCTGTTGATAGGAACCTACTAATTTTGAAGCTGGAAGTAGTCTGTTTGACCTCCAAAGTTGACCATTTTCTTGTTCTAAAATAAAAAAAAGAAAAATAAATTAATTTTGAGTATTCAGGATCTTTTTGACAGAATGGTTTGTTGGTAGGTTTCGGCGTATCAGAAATCAGCTTCAATGCGTGTTTACAGTGACAGAGATCCGTATAAAGAGACTGACCAGAATCAACAGACACCAAGCAAAAGTAAACGTCTACTCAAGGCGTTACTTAGTAGACGCAAGTCAAAGAAAGATGACATGTTTTACAACTATTTGGAAGAATTCTGAATTATACGCATCAGCAGATGAACACACGAAGACCAGGAGGGCAACTAAACAGTAGCTTCTTGGTGATCACTGTCTTCTTGTTTAAGCACTTGTCAAAATGTATTATCCTTATAAGTTTTACCACTTTACAGTTTACACTTCTTGCAATTTGTATATAGATTTATAGCCGAAAACATACGTCCATTTGCAAAAATAAAACCATGTTTTTTTTGGAAACAGCAAAGTTTGTAGGGCGAATCGTAGTAGTGATGAAGAAATATGTCTATGATTATTCGTTTAATCAAATGAACAGAAGGTTTTGTTTATAGTCATTCATTTATTAAATAAATGAACAGGAATAAAATTCCAATCTTGATTATGTTAGGGTATAGACGGGATCCGGGTGCACACACTGATCACGAGACACACACACTCAAGCAAGAAAGTAAGAACACGAGATTTACGTGGTTCGGTCTAAACTGACCTACGTCCACGGGGCTAACTAGGAGCACGGGGCTAACTAGGAGTATTGTATTTCTGTGCTCACTTGTAAATGTTACATATTACATGGTATATATAGAGAAAATATTAGGTCATCCCGTAATGGGCCGGGCCCAACACTGTAGATGTGAACTGGGCCAGCATACCCAACAATTCTCCCACTTGGTGGCCATTGACATCTTCAACTCTGCCGACCGACACCTTGTAATATCTGTAATCGTCTTTCATCATTTTGAAACTCCTAGTATTCTGCCAGCCTTCTCATCATTCATTCATGAAGGCCAGTTGAAGCTACGCAAAGCTTCAACTTCTCTAAGGTAACAACCTTAGTCAACATGTCTGCTGGATTCTCTGTTCCCTTGATCTTGTTCAGCTTGAGAACATCTTCACTTATCAAATCTCTGACAAAATGATATCTCAACTGGATGTGCTTTGTCTTTCCATGAAACACAGGGTTCTTGGCCAAGTGAATAGCACTCTGATTGTCACAGAACAGTGAGCAATCTGTCTGCTTCTTGCCAAGTTCTTCTGAGAAATTCTTCAACCATATAAGCTCTTTGGCTGCTTCAGCAACTGCCATGTATTCAGCTTCAGTGGTTGAGAGAGCAACACTCTTCTGCAATCTGGACATCCAACTGATTGCTGTTCCTCCCACTGTAAAGACATACCCTGTTGTGCTCTTATAAGACTGCTTGCACCCGCCTAAATCTGCATCAGCATACCCCTTCAGGACAACATCTTTTCCCTTAAAACACAATGCCATCTTTGAAGTCCCCTTCAAGTACCTCAACAGCCATTTAACTGCTTCCCAGTGTTCTCTCCCCGGATTGGACATAAACCGACTAACAACCCCCACAGCATGTGCTATATCTGGTCTCGTGCATACCATAGCATACATCAAACTACCAACTGCCGATGCATAAGGAACTTTAGCCATATCTGCTATGTCTTCATCTGTCTTGGGTGACTGATCTTTGGAAAGCTTAAACTGACTGCCCAATGGAGTACTTCTGACTTTGGCATCTTTAAGGCTGAATTTCTCTAACACTTTCCCGATGTACTTCTCCTGGGATAGTGTCAAAGATCCATCTTTCTGATTTCTGATAATGCTCATCCCGAGTATCTGTTTTGCAGGGCCAAGATCTTTCATCTCGAACTCTTCAGACATCTGTCTCTTCAACTTCTTGATTTCTGACATGTCTGATCCAGCAATTAACATATCATCTACATACAGTAGTAGAATGATGTACGAACTCTTAAACTTCTTGATGTAACAGCAGTGGTCCATGTCACACCTCTTGTAACCAGTTCTACCCATGAAGTTGTCAAACTTCAGGTACCATTGTCTTGGAGCCTGCTTGAGACCATACAGACTCTTCTTCAGTTTACACACCAGGTTTTCCTTGCCCTTGACTTGAAAACCCTCTGGCTGTGTCATATAAATGTTCTCGTTCAGATCACCGTGTAGAAAAGCAGTTTTCACATCTAACTGCTCTAGATGTAAACCCTCTGCTGCAACAATACTGAGCACTAGCCTGATTGTGGTCATCTTCACAACTGGGGAGAAAATTTCATTGTAGTCGACACCCTCCTTCTGTTGGAAACCTTTAACAACCATCCTGGCTTTGAATCTCTTGGTACCATTATGCTCATCTTTGACCCTGAAAACCCATTTATTCTGAAGAGCCTTCTTCCCTGCTGGAAGTCTAGTAAGAACCCAGGTCTGGTTCTTCTCAAGCGATTTCATTTCTTCTTTCATTGCATGCTCCCACTGCAACGAATCTTTCACACTGACGGCTTCAGTGTAAGTCTGTGGTTCTCCATTTTCAGTTAACAGAAGAAAATTGGCAGATGGAGAATATCTAGCAGTAGGTTTCTTGACTCTAGTCGACTTTCTGACCTGAGGTGTGGTTGGTGGATCTGGTGAACTGTCAACCACCCCGTCTTCTGAGTCACCTTGATTCTCTGCCTCTGAGCTCCCACTGTCAGCACTCTCTGCTGGAGTCTCAGTTTCTACTGTATCTGTCATCATCTTTTTCTGGAGCTCAAACTCTACAATGTCTTTCTCTTTCTGAACAATTGGAGTTTCTGTAAGTCGATCTTTGTACATCTCTGTTTCGTTGAAGACGACATCTCTGCTTCTGATGACTTTGGTGTTCTGGAAGTCCCAAAGTCTATACCCCATCTCTTCCGAACCATAGCCAATGAACGTACACTTCTTTGACTTTGCATCGAGCTTGTCTCTGTCCATATCTTTCAACTTGACATATGCACTGCAACCAAACACTTTTAGATGTGTGAGGTTGACTTCACGACCTTGCCATTCTTCTTCTGGAATCTTGAAACCAATGGGAACTGATGGTCCTCGATTAATCAGATAGGCAGCAGTGTTAACTGCATCAGCCCAGAACATCTTTGGTAAACCAGCATGTAGCCTCATGCTTCTGGCTCTTTCATTCAAAGTTCTGTTCATCCTCTCAGCTACACCGTTCTGCTGAGGTGTTTCGGGAACTGTCTTCACCATCTTGATTCCATTCTTAGAACAATAACCAGTAAACTCTTTACTGATGTACTCTCCTCCATTATCAGATCTCAAGCATTTAACCTTCAAACCAGTTTCAAGTTCAACAGCAGATTTCCATTTCATAAAAGTAGAAAAAACATCAGATTTATACTTCAAGAAATAGACCCATACCTTTCGTGTTGAATCGTCTATGAAGGTGACATAATAGTTTGCTCCTCCCACCGATGAGACTGAGGTGGGTCCATAAACGTCTGAATGAACTAGCTCTAGCTTTCCTGCCTTTGGTGTTCTCCCGCTTTTCACGAAGGAAACTCGTTTCTGCTTACCCATAACACATGATTCACAGAAACCAGTCTCTACCTTCTTCAAATCTGGGAACTTCCCTTTAGCGGCTAGCATCTTCATTCCTTTCTCGCTCATGTGTCCGAGTCTCTGATGCCACAGAACAGACGAACTCGGACCCGATGTCACAACATTGACACCATTAATAGGTACCTCCACCATATACAAAGTACCATTTTTGTTTCCACGGGCAATCACTAGATTTCCTTTGACAACCTTCCACTTTCCTCCACCGAACATAACGTCATAACCCTCGTTATCTAATTGTCCGACAGAAATCAGCTTTCTCCTCAAATTAGGTATGACTCTGACATCTTTCAGAGTCCATGTAGTACCTAACGAGGTTCTTAGATCAACATCGCCAATACCTGCAATGTCAAGTGCCTGGTTATCAGCTAAACGAACTTTACCGAAGTTACCTGTTCGTAGATTCTTCACCAACTCTGTACTAGGAACTGCGTGAAATGACGCTCCTGAGTCCATGATCCATGACTCGACTGAGTTTTCAACGCTACAGATGAGGGCATCATCTGACTCTTCACCAGCTACATTGTTCACCTCTTTAACTGCTGGTTTAGTACATTGGTTCTTGAAGTGTCCGGATTCCTTGCAATTCCAGCAAGTAATATCTTTTCTGGTCTTAGACTGACCTCTTTGTCTTGACTTCGATCTGCCCCTTTGTTTACCTCCTCTGTCATGTCTTCTACCTCTGCCTTCTGTATGCAACAGAGAGCTGGAAGATTCTCCAGAACTCTTTCGTCTTATATCTTCACCAACAATCAAGTCTCTCATCCCATTAAAGGTTAGCTTGGTTGTTCCGGACGTACTACTGACGGCTGTCACTGTACCTGCCCAACTTTCTGGCAAAGACGATAGTAGGAGTAGGGCCTGCACTTCATCATCAAACTTGATGTCCACGGTAGTCAACCGTGAGATAATAGAGTTAAACTCATTAATGTGTGCAGTAACTGAAGCACCTTCCTTCATCTTGGTGTTAACCAATTGTCTGATGAGGAACACCTTGTTAGAAGCCGATGGCTTCTCATACATGTCGGACAAGGCTTTTAACAAGTCATAGGTGGTCTTTTCACTGACAATATTCCACGCGACATTCCTCCCCAATGAAAGCCTGACAACACCCAAAGCCTGCCTGTCTAACAATTCCCAGTCAGCATCTGTCATCGTCTCGGGTTTAGAGGATTTACCCAACATCGGTTGATGTAACTTATTCTGGTACAACACATCCTCAATCTGCATTCTCCAGAACCCGTAATCTTGACCCGAAAATTTATCAATCTTCATCTTGTTGTCTTCTGCCATTTAAAAAACTTTTCGTAACCTGAACTTAAATTCGAAGACGTCTCCTCGAAATCTCTAAGCTCGAATGTTAACCCGAAAACTGTTTACCCCAAAATACCCACTACCCGAAACTATTTGTAAGATCTGGGTCCAAACTGACCAACTTACAAACTTTAGGGACCAAACTTGTCAAACTCCTAAACTTAAACTGCAGGGGTTAAAGTTGACAATCTGCCAAACTTTAATTAAAACCCTTTTAAAGTTCAGGGACCTGTTTGTAAATGGCTAAACTTCAGGGGTAATAAAAATAGTGGCAAAAAACTTGAGGATCTCTTTGCAAATTGGACAAAGGAAACGTGTGAATACACAGAAGAATTTAATTCTTCTTTTTCCTTCCTTTGTATGCCAACTTTAATTCTTTATGCAGACGAGGGTACCAAAGTCGTGAATGTCAGAAGCTAGCGAAGACTTTATTTCTTCTTGTCTCCTTCGCTACTCGCTTTTCAGAAAAAAAACACGGCAACGACCGACGATTTCAACGGAGACAACAGTTACTCCGATTGAAAGCGGTGATGACTCACGACAATCCGGCGACTGCCCGGACTCCGTCTCTTTTGTTCACGCACACGAATACCACCTCGCACAACACGACGATGGTCCTACGCGATCCGGCGACCTAAACCGGTCGATTTTTCTTCTGCCGAATGCTCGTGCGAAACGAAACGGGTACGATAAAGAACTAACCTCTAGACGACGGGTGTTACTGTGCTACCGGGTGACGACTCGCTCCGGCGACTGCTCGGAAATATCTCTGCCAACTCGATATACTCACGGTACCAACTTTCTTCTTCTCGTAACTCCAATCGAGCTCAAAGAAAACACGACAACCGTCGCTTCTCTGAGCTGCTCCTGCCGGACCCTTTTCTTCTGCTGATCGGTTCAACTCGGTCTGATCTTGTGCAACCCACGAGCCTAAAGCTCTGATACCAGTTGTTAGGGTATAGACGGGATCCGGGTGCACACACTGATCACGAGACACACACACTCAAGCAAGAAAGTAAGAACACGAGATTTACGTGGTTCGGTCTAAACTGACCTACGTCCACGGGGCTAACTAGGAGTATTGTATTTCTGTGCTCACTTGTAAATGTTACATATTACATGGTATATATAGAGAAAATATTAGGTCATCCCGTAATGGGCCGGGCCCAACACTGTAGATGTGAACTGGGCCAGCATACCCAACAGATTAGTTTACAGCCCTAATCTTAGATAACTGCAGAGCTTGATGGAAAAAAGCAGCCAAACAAGGCCTTAGACTGGACATGAAACAACAATGTCCCCCTGAGACCAAACAATATGAAAAAAAGAAAAAACTGAAATCCCATAAGCATATATGGTTTCATTTTCACAAAATGTAGAAAAAAACTACAAGTTTTCATGCTGCATGGCAAATTGTTGGATTATCTTTGTCGTGAGAGTTAAGATCCACAAAGGCACTACACAATGCATGAAGAAATCTAGCTTCAAAACGCCTCGAACAATATAAGCAAGAAACATTGGTAAGGTGTGAGATTAAATTAAATAATGTTGCGTTGATAACAACTTGCACCCAGAGTTTCTGGTGAGGCACACATTGCCAGCCTGACTTTATATGGCTTAAGCTCAAATAAAAAACATGGTAACAACAATAAGCCATTAGAAAGAAATAACTTAACCTCTTTGTCAATGGAAAGTGTTGAATAACATATGTCTGCCTTTTCCTCTGCATGTAGTCTGCTTCAAAATTACTATAAGACAAAATTCTTATAAACATATTCCACTAGATGAAATGTGAGACAAATATTAACCGGTTAGGTTGATTTGGATTATGTTTTATTTCCGCCTAATAATATTTATTTAGCAATATGGGAGGTAATTATGTCTACATTGATTTTAGTGTATGTTATGTATAACGAAAATCTCTATATATAGAGCTAACAAATGAAGAATGATGGTGTATATACATGGAATCACAGCCCTAACTAACTATAATAAATAGAACGACTATAATGCCCCTGCGTATATGGGTTCAGCATCAAATATGTCTAATATGAATTTAAAAGAACACATTTAAATAAAAGTTTCAACCATGAATGTTATACTTAAATTGTTCAAGAGTACATAAGCTAAGTGGAATGAAATTGTTTCACATTATGACATTCGAAAACATAGATGTCCAAATGAAAATGATGTATCATATGAGTCCCTGAATGCATGCCATAAATGCCTTAGCCAAGCAGTTAATTACCTGAGAAAAACATGCTTAAATGCTTAAATGAGTCAACAATAATGTTGGTGAGTTCACAGGTTTTTAATGTATATGTACGTGAAAATGATTTGAAATGGATCATAATAACTACTTTACATGACATGTGTTGATCATACACGATAACCATTACCACTAGTCCCTGCAACCGACGCTCGGCTAAATGAATGCCCCCGGCAACATGCTATCACAAACATGAGCTTGTAAATTTGGCCTACAACCAAAGTTAGCGCGACTAAAGCGGGTAGCGTGTGTCAGACCCAATAGTACTATACATCATCACCTCGCTATGTAATGATTAACGGTCCACTTGTGAAGGGACTTAACGTGATTAGAAACTGTCTTATGTAATCAGTGCGTATCATTAAAGTAAATTGTGTCCATGTGAAAATGTATAGTATACATGTAATTCACCGCTAAGGAAACATGTAAAAAGGGCTCGTGAAACTCACTTGATAGTAGTGCGCATGATATGAATGTAGCAAAGTGACATGTAACCCTAGTGTGCCCTAAAACAGTTTTAGACATCCACTGTCCTAGTATGTTTATATGAGCAAACTGGTGATGTAAGCGTTCACCAAACACTACTCGGGTTGTATGTGTTTGTAAAACGCTTGATGACGACACGTTGGTGATTTGTATATGTGGACCGAAATATAAATATATTTAAGACGCTAAAAAATATAAACTATATTTCCAATGTATAACTTTATGAACACTTGGAATCCTAATGTTGACTTTCGGGGTTAGAGTCAAACAACAATTTGACGTGACTCGACTCGTTTTACGTCTTGTAATGAAATAAATATATTTAATATATTTATACTTATATTTTTCCAAGAGTTAGTCAATTGCAAACTCTAAGCTCGATTGATATTCTACTTATCTTAATCACTTATGATTGATAGAAATAAGCTTATTACTGATTAGAGGCTTCAATTTGCACCAATTCCTCATCTAATGGTTCGTTTCTTCCTTCAATACACATTGAATTTCCTCCGGTAGCACCGCTTACCCCGACACTAATTATATATTGTTTTTTACCAACGAGTTCATAGCTCAATAATATTTAGAGGATTTCAGACCCTACTGTTTTGGATTCAAAACGGTATGTGAGCAAAATACTTATCAGCTAAAAATATGAGTTTTCCCGTATATAACCGGATTTCCTCTAAAATTAAAAATGGCTATATAAAAAGGCAATACCGCTAAACCCAAACATACCGCTCAAAAAATTTACGTGTTTAATTAGGTACCTCGCTAAGTTACTCAAAACATAAACGTCGACACTTTTCCCCCTTTCTTATTTTAGGGCTTGTTCCGAAACCTGATCAAATTGAGAAAGAAAACACAGATCGAAAAGAGAGAAATTGAATCGATTGAAGATGGAGAATTCAAGTATCTTGTCGTACGAGAAGCTGGAAGGACTGGCCAATTGGGTGGGCAGCAACGTCGCCTCGGCCTTCTTCGCATCTCTCGATCGTTTCTCCTGCGTCAACGTAACCACCTCCGATTCCGACGACGAGAACGAAAACGAAGAAGAAGCCAAAGATCGCCCTCTCATGTTGACAAATCTCCCCGCATCCGATCATTCCGAACACACCTCCACCTCCGTCGAGGCTCTCCCCGTGTGAATCCACTCATCTCTCCTCTCCAGGATCCAAGAACAAAAGTTTGTCTGTGAGTTTATTATCGTTAATTGAATATGTTATATAATCAATCAGTCAATCAATCGATCGAGTTTTGTTGATGTGTTTCTATTCTAGTCGATTTCACTTTTGTTGTTGATCTTCATGCCCTGCGTTTTTTTTTTTTGATTAATTTGTTCCGGTAACTATTTATCTATAAATCTGTTTGAATTTGATAGAAACAAATTTCAGAAGATTCTGATGATGTGTAGGTGTCTGAGTTGGTTATGTTTGAGCTTGATTTTCAAGAACCTGAATTTTGGTTTAGGGCTTGTGAAATTAGGTAATCACCTAAGGATATAAATTGTACCCCCTTTGAGATCAAAAGTATCCAATAGTGTAGAAATGAATGCAGAAACCATAACCATTTTGTTGCAAAAAAGGAAGGATAGCAGTCCCAAACACATTCGTTAGGATCCTCAACAGACTTCCTTTGACCTGAGTTTTAGGATTTAGAACAAATTCTGTTGATAGCAGTTAAGATTCATGCACATTGGACAGAGCCGAAAACCGCAAACCTCAAGTTATAATCTTGCTTGTAGCCGATTCTTGATGACCCACATGTGTCTAGAATGGATGAATAAGAAGAAGCGGGTCGAGCCTAACAGGATGGACTTGACTGAATCCCAAGTCCCACCTCTTCAGAGTCTAACAGTTTCATTACCTGATGATACTTCTTTAAGCTGTTTTTACTTTGATGAGTAACTGTTTGAAACATTGCTCAATATCAAGGGATTTAAAACTATAAGACTTGCCTGTTTCTGGACACCCTCTTCAGAGCGAATACAACTTTTGATAACTTTCTTCCATCTTTGAGTCTTGAGTTCCAAAAGAACATAACCTTTTCGCACCACTAGAATCTTGAATTGTGAAAGGACATGAATTAGTGTAACTGTAACTAATTAAATAGTATTTTCGGACTTTCAGATCTTGATTTCTAGAAGAATATAAATTTCATAAACTAATCAAGAATATAAATTTCATAAACTAATCAAGAATATAAATTTCATAAACTAATCAAAGCGACTTTGATTCTTGCAACTAATGAAAGGAGTTTCTTTATCATTATAATCTTAAGTTGCAGAAGAAAGTTAATTGAAAAAACTAGCAGAAATTTTTATTTAAAAAAAAAAAACTAGTTTTGTTACCTCTTAACCTAATCCTCTTTCTTTTTGTTATTCTTCATCATCATCTGCTAAAAACAAATACAAATGACTCCATCAAACTCCATCCCTGAAACTCCATGGCAGACTATCCATGGTAGACCAAATCCAAAAATCAAATAGTGACTTTAAAAATCAAAGTTAACTCCAGCATCACGTTTCTAAAGGTTTTTATTACTCCAGGAGATTCATGGAGGCCAATTCGATTTTTCCGATCATCTCTATCTACTTGCTTGATTTTTTCTGATCATCGTGTTTCTAAGGTCCGCTCGTTTTCTAGTCCCAAATGAAGCCTTTGGGCCTGTTTGGTTCACATCAATTTTTTGATGGAATTTGAATGTTTTAAGGACCAAAAAGACAAAACTACCCCTTAACCTAATCCCCTTTCTTTTTGGTGATCTTCATCATCAGCTGCTAAAATAAATTGACTCCATCAAACTCCATGACAGACTATCCATGGTAGACCAAATCGAAAAATCAAATAGTGACATCAAAAATCGAAGTTTATTGATAATGGAGAAACATAATTAACCAGAAAGGAATTGCGCCAACCGAATTACCCAACTTCATTAGCATCAGTGACTTATAACGAACAGATCATGTTCGTTATTCACAGTTACAATTTGATCCTCACACAATCACAATTTTACAAAAACAGAGCCTTAACTTCTATACAAACACATATTCAGCTAAGACTAGCTCAACTGACCGCATTATTATTATCATATCAATACCCATCCCTTAACACAATTCTTGACTTCAAGAATTCTCAAAAGTAGGAAATCTCGGCTGAATTTCTTATGAATCATCCCAAGTGGCATCTAGAATAGGCAAGTCCTTCCATTGAATCAACCATTTAACTCCAACCTCCTCTTCTTATACATCTTGGTATCCAACACTTTGAAAGGCTGCAACTTGAGAGGTGTCGGTTGTAATTTAGCAACCTGCTTTCCTTTTCCGTCACGAGCTTTAGCTGGATTTCTTGACGCCCACAACTTTAACCTTTAACATCTTAGGTGTGGTCCTAATTTTAGCATTTGGAATCAATGCTATGAGCTCATAAATTGTCTCGACCGAGCGATTAATCGCATGAATGCGATAACACTCAGGGAGAGAATTGAGGACTATATCAATCGTCATGTCGTCATTAGATATGGGGTAACCGAGGTCAATCGGACGGTCGTGGTAAGCTTTCATCATCACGATATGTTCATAGGGTGAGGAGTCTGGCGATACCTTGTAGTTCACAAATTCTTGAAGTGCATGATACTGTACCTACCTTTGATGCAACTCAAATAGATCCTTGAGTTTTCTGATAATGTCGTAGGCACTAATGTCATGTAAATTGTATCGAAAATTCGTTGACATACTGGACAAAATAAACTCGGTAACCTTATTTGAGTCGTTAGTATGTTTTTCCATTTCTGCATGAGAAGGATCATTCATTAAGAATGACAACAAATTTGGAATGGGTCTGTCCAAGACATAGAGTTTACCAAATAACCTCAGAACTTTTCTGAGCGTGGCTTATCATGATAAAAAGTTTGTATCAGTCAACTTGTCCAGATTAATGAGTGAACTTAATGAATTTTAGTTTTCGATAGCCTTCTGAAGAATAAGCAAAGTATTTTAATTAATATTTTTGATGTTTAAAATTCTTATAATAAATGTGGTAAATATTAAAGTGTACGAATTTTGAGAATTCGATTAGTTAATCACTAAAGGCAGCTGTAGCACGCAACAATAGTAATTAGGTAATGTAGCTAACAAAGATTGTCAATTGCGGAGAATAGTCACAACTCTCATTTATGAGGTTGTAATTACAACTATTGTTTTACTACGATATGTTTAGCCTCATATGTGCCCACTTTGTTTACAAACATCTACAGTGCAGTGTTATAGTCCTAACACTGCAAACCTTGCAAAGAAAAGAATAGTTGTCCCAAACGATCAATGTGCAAAGTACGGTGTTGTAACTTCAATACCCGCACCTTGGAATATACCCTACATGATAAGTGCGGTGTTGTAGCTCCAACACTGACGTTTCGGTAATATGTTCCAAGTTAGACTTGATTTTGGATGGAATTAACTACTAATTTTAAATTACCATATAGGGTTATTAAAATCTAATTTTAATTTTGTGATCGTTTGACAAAAACGGAACCCTATCTTCACTCGGGACACTTGATTTAAATAACTTAATATTTAGAATTATCTAAGTTGCGAATGAACAAGCATGTGTGCTAAGGACCATTAAGGTCTTGATGTTGCTAGAGCCTGAATAGCAAGACCATTTTGGCAAATTAATAAATAAAAGGTAAACAACCACACGGTAGACATCTCATGCATCTTGTGCTTGTGTTTAGCTCCATTGTCCACCAGGCGCCTGTTGGTTTCTGTGACAACCCGTAAGTTTCCTAAATTGATCTTTATAATTAACGTCTTGTTTAACTGTTATTTGTGCATATAATCTAGGTTTGTTAACTTGATTAACGTATTACTGCAACCAATTTTTTTTGTCTTGACGTGACCCCGCGATAAACCGAAACTGTTCGTTATTAACAATGAAACAATATATACGTTATAGATGGAATTGCAACAACACGAAATATAAAAATTAATCTTTTATATATATTTTCGTCGCCTTTGTAGCAACTACAACAATTACGTACGAACTCGTCACCTCGGACGTTTAATTATTTAATTAACGTATAACGTTTCATAAATATCAGTAACGTTCATCATTTAAAACCTTGTTATCGTTAAACATTATTTAACGTACTTAGATAAAAAACAAACAGTCGTGTCTTTATTTTGTCACCGATCATCACTCGTAACCATAAGCCATCTAATTTAATCAAGACTTGTAATCAATCTATTTATCGTATCCAACCCGTGAAAACCCGACCCAACTAACCATGCATATGCAAGCATGTATAACGTACACCACATGCGACCACCTTCCACCTTTCAACCCGAGTTCGAACCCGCACTCGAACTCCCTCTCCCTATCGGTTTTTGTCAACCGAAAACCCACTACCACTCATCACAATGTTCCTAAACTAGTTAATCTACAAGATTACTTGCCATGTCCTATCCACCAACTATTTAAACAAACTTCAAGGAGAAATGTCATTTCTTGATCCTAAGACTACACGCAACGGTTAGATGAAGCCCTTCCCACAAACTGCCTAGTCACCATGCCACATCAGCTTTTTTCCAGCCCTTCCCATAAACTCCTTTTGGCCCCAACAATGCCCTTCCCACAAACTTCTATTTATTTCCACATCACCATTTCTTTTATCCAATAAATTAATTATTTTTATTTATATAGTATAATATTATCTAATATTAATTTGGTTTATTTATATAATAATATAATTATTTTATAAAATAATTATTTGAACTTAAAAAAATAAACAGAAATAAAAACAATTTGAATAAAAACAAACATAACTTAAAACATGCATTACATTAAAATAAAACAAAGATAAATTAAAACGTACATTACATTAAAAAACAAACAAACACAAATTAAAATTTGAAAATAAAAGACAATACTCGAATTAAACAAACATAAATAGCTAGTGTAGCTTATTGGCCCAAATATGTTCTACGAGATCATTTCGTAATGCTTGGTGAGCCTCTTGGCTACGCACGTCCCTGAATCTTTAAAGTTGTGCTTGAAGTTGTTCTGGTACTCCATTATTGTAAGGTGGTGGGTCAGGTTGTTGTTCTTCACGACACCAATTACTTACCTCGTCACCTTCATCCTCCACAATCATATTATGTAGTATAATGCATGCCTTCATTATATTACCAATTACCGGTAATGTAGCACTTCTTGATGGACCTCGTATTATTCCCCACCTAGCTTGAAGCACACCAAAGGCTCTCTCCACATCCTTTCTTGCAGCTTCTTGCCGTCTTTTGTAGTACTTCATTTTCTCATTGTTATCAGGGGGAAATGAGAAACTCTTCACGAGTGTAGCCCATTCAGGATAGATACCATATGCATTTGTTGGAATTGAGGGTTTTACATTTGGTGGAATTGAGGGTTTTGCATTTGGTGGAATTGGGGGTTTTGCATCTGGTGAAACTGGTTATATTGCTGCCATTGTAAGAACTGATGATATTGATCAATGGGAGGTCTGGTTTGATTTTGATCATCTTCGTCATCGTTTAGGAGCTGAGTGAACGATTTCTGGTGTGGATCCATGCTTTAGTAAAGAATTTTGAGAGTATGTAAAAAAGAAGATGAATTTTGAGTGTGAGATTGTTTGAGATTTTGCCTTGTATTTATAGCACTTCAAAAAAAATAAATAAAGACGTTAGAAAAAAGACAAAAAAAAAACTAGCCGTTATTGAATTAAATAAATCAAAAAGAAATTAAAATTATTAATTAAATATATTATTTTTAAAATATAACTTATTAGGTATTTAAAAAATAGACGTTAAGAAAAAGACAAAATTAAAACTAGCCGTTACTTATAATTAAATAAATAAAATAATAAATTAACATTATTTATTAAACATATAATTTCATTTTTTATAATTTAATATTTATCAAAATTGAAAATAAAAGTCAAAAAAGAAAAAGAGAATAAAAAGGAGATAAAAGAAAAATTAAAGAAAAAAAAGTAAAAGAAAAAGAGATAGATAGATAAGATTTGTTTGAAAAAAAAAGGAAAAAAAATAAAATCGTTTAATGGACCCACCACCTTCGCCTGTTGCTCGCCCTTCTTCAAGGGCTACACCGCCCGGAAAATAGCCACGTCGCCACCATTATCGGAGGCCCGCCGGAAGGGCATCTCCACATCGGATACGGGCGGTGGATTTCCCCACCGTTGTGTGTAGTCTAATATCCACCAAACAAACCAAACTGAACATGAGCCAGTCGAACCAAACAGACCAAATGAACATAAATGATCCAAACAAACATACACATATATGATAAAACAAAGTATTAACAACGCATCCATACAAAGATCATCAAGTGAAAGCTAAAAACTATGAGTTTACAATTAATATAGTCTTCAAAATATTAAAAATATTGAGTTTGTCATTCCATACGGTTTTCAATATTTAAAGTTCTAACTCATACAAAACATATTTGATAATCTCATCCTGAAATTATTTAAAAAAAGAGACAAAAGTTGGACAAACAACTTAAAATTATTTAAAAAAAAAATAGAGTAAACTTCATTTTTAGTCCTTGACGTTTGCTCATTTTATCCCTTTTAGTTCAATGTTTTCAAAAATCTGATTTTGGTGCCTCATATTTCATTTTTGTATCAATTTTGGTCTAAAATCTAAAATTCGTTTAAAATATTTGTTAGTTAACCCCACCTGAGGGGTATTTTAGTCCAAATAAGACGAAGATCTTTTTATACGTGGACCAAAAGTTAAGACAAATGACTAAAGATCTTTTTATACGTGGACCAAAAGTTAAGACAAATGACTAAAATACCCCTCAGGTGAGGTTAGCTAAAAGTTCTTTTAAACGGATTTTAGATTTTGGACCAAAATTGATACAAAAATGAAATGTGAGGCACCAAAATCAGATTTTTGAAAACATTGGACTAAAATTGATAAAAGAAGCAAACGTCAATGATCAAAAACAAAGTTTACTCAAAAATATATTAAACACATAATTTTTTTTCTTTCACGTGGTGCTTCTATTAAAAACTTGAACTGACAAACTCTAAAGGGTGCCGAACTACTAAAAGTGAAAGCTCTAGTATTAAGTTTTAACTAAATGACTAAATTTATAAATTAGAGATATTTTCTAAAAAATAACTAAAGTCTAAAAGTATTAATGTTAACAAACGAACGATATCAACAAACACAAATGAACAATACAAACAAACACAAACAACATACATGCACGAAACGTTTACGAACACACTTACGGATATTCAAGAACACAAATGAACAAACGAGAGTTCTGTTCGTGTTCGTTTGTTAAGCTAAACGAACAAAACCTTTTGTTTGTATTCACTCATATAGTAAACGAACGAAAATAAACAAACTCCCGCCTAAACGGTTCATGAACATCTCGCTGAAATTTCGGTTCTTTTACAGAGCTTAGTTAACACGCCTGATGGCCTTGTTAATTAAGGAGACTATTAAAGGAGGATTAGACGGATAAGATTTTATTACATCGAAACGTTCCCCTTCACGAAACAAGGTCAAAACCACCCACCCAAACACTGCCGCCAGGAAATCTCTCTTCTTTCTTCAATCAATCAGAGCTTCTTCTTGATTCTCGATTCTCGATTCTCGATTCTCCTCCGCAACTGATTCCTATCTCTCATCATATTCCGTATCCATAACATAACATGGACGGTTCATACTGGAATTACGCCGCCGCTGATGGTAGGCAGCAGCAGCAGCAGCCACCACTTCATTCACTCATCGGAAAGCGCCCCCGCTCCGACTACGGTAACACCTTCCCTTTCTCTCGCAGTTGCTTCATATGTTTTCTGTGATTAATTAACCTCGAATAACTTATATTGATTTGATTTCGCCGGATAGATGTTAGGGTTTTTTATTTCATCGATAGAAGATCAAATGTTTCAGATTTTCTATTTTTCACTATATGCTCGTTAGTTTCTCATTAAAGATCCAATCATAAAGGGATTGTGTTTTCTCTTCGTGAGTCCAATTGGCAAATCCATTGGAGTTAGGTTACCAATGTGGTCTTTCCCTTCTTGATGTCAAGCTTCCGGTTCGCCGATTTGGTGAAATTTAGATGGGTTAGATTAGGAGTAGGGTAGTTTGTTAAGAAAAACTAGCTAGTTACATTCTAACAGAAGACACAAACGCTCAGTTCCCGAGTTTAGTTCCCGAGTTTACTTAAAGAGGGAAAAGAAGAGAAGAGAAGAGAAAGGAAGAGAAGAGAAAGGAAAGGAAAGGAAGAGAAAGGGAGTGATTCCTTTCCTTCCGAATCCTTCCAAATCGGAAGGAAAGAAAAACACTGGAAATTGGCTTAACTTTCCTTCCCTTTCCCTTCCCTCCTTAAGTGAACTCGAGAACACAGTGAAAGAGATGGATGAGTGCTTGAAGAATTTTCTGAGCTTATCCATTAGGAATGTTTACCCTTGTATGTTTGTGTGTGTGTATATATATGTATATATATAACAACAAAAAACATATCCGGTAAAGTCCCACTAATAGTACATAAGTGGTACAACATTATGTTTGTATCATATTTCTATATGGATCAATATCTCTTGTCTGAATTCCAAGATAGTTGTTTTGTGTTTGTATCTTATTTGTTCTGATTTGATCCACATGATAGATGTTCCTGGTGGTCATGACTTGTCTAGCTATCTTGCTCATGGAGATCCGAGAGGAAATCACTTGGTGGTTAAAGATTCTGATACCATTGGTGCATCTTATGACTTTTACCTACGTGGCACGGTATGTCTATATGCAGTACCAACTGTGTCCACCATGATAGTGTTATATATACCACATATAGGGTTGAGTTATGCTAAAAATGTATGAACCAAATGGTGTTTCACATATTAGACATGGTGTTATTTATTTTTTATTTGACAGTTTGACACCATGTTTACCAAAAACAAAAAAAAAGCCAAGGACACTATGACTAAAATATAAAATACCATTTGGTTCTTACATTTTTTAGGTGAATTTATTTTTAGCCTAACCTAATCCTATATATACACATAGATAAATATATTATATAGTGTGTATTTTTAATTTTTACATGCTAATATGTTATGCCAGCAATATCCATCATATAGTGGCGGCATTGAGTCTGCTAGACTCATGGGCACAGGACTTGATGTTCGTCAACCCCATCTAATGGGTATGGGCCCACTCGGGAGCAGGGATCCCGCATTAGCAGAAACTACAAAAGCTCAGGAGGCAGGGTTGTTAGGTGTGAGGCCTGGAATTTCTTTGCCTCCTGATGCTAGCAATACACTCTTTATAGAGGGTTTGCCTTCAGATTGTTCACGCAGAGAAGTGGCTCGTATCCTTTTATTTTCGTTATTGTTGCTCCATTGTGTTTGCTTAGGTTAGAAGTTCTGTATAACTGTATTGCGGTATTGCCATGCTGCCATTTATGTCTTTTCATATTGGTTTGGTTCCTTCACCCGAGTTTGCCAGATATATTTCGTCCTTTTGTGGGCTACAAAGAAGTTCGACTTGTGACCAAGGGATCCAAACATGTAAGACTAAATCTCTATACAGTATATACTCAATTCTGATTAATACGCTATCTAACCCCTACAAATTATATTTTGGGGCACCTCTTGAAAAATTGCCATATTTTAGCGTTTTGAAAAATTGTGCAGTCAAATAACCAAACTATTTGATGAATCAACATAAAGTTTTAGTTAAATTGTGGTGATTAATGCAAGGGTTCTTGGGCATTTTCTAGTATCCTGCTACTTCCATTTATCTGCATGTATTACTGTATTCTAAGATATAGTGTTTCCATTTTTACAGTCGAATGGGGATCCATTTGTACTCTGTTTTGTGGATTTTGATAGTCCATCCGAGGCAGCTACTGCAAAAGATGCATTAAGAGGTACGTTTGCTTTTTCCGTATCTGCGGTTTTATGTTTTTTTTTGTTTTTGTTTCTACAAGCTGATCTTTATTTTCTACAACTACTCCACCACTCACCTAAGGTATCAATATAAAGTCTTCTTTCTTTTTTCTTCTCCAAGTCGATAGGTTATTCTTAACCTCAAATGGTGGTTGTAGTTGTATATATAGGCACATTAATTGTCGAGTTCCCAAAATAATGCACAAATGCTACATGATAACAATATGTGCCTTTACCACTTGGACATTTCATTTCGAGTGTCTTAATGAGTTACTTTGCCGAAGAGGTAAGTATGGGGCATTCGTACGTATACAATGTAGTGCTAAAGAGTACACATTTTCTGTAGTCATCTTAAATTTTTCTATTTCTAGAAAACGGTCTCCGTCTAGTGTGCCAGCACATACTATTTCTTCTACGACTTGAGGCGGTACTATATGAAGCATGATGCTATTATGAAACTTCACTGTTATGTTTATCCTCCCTCAGCGTACCTGTGAAACCCGAGGATGTGTTTGGGTGGCAGAATCCTGTGGAATTGGAATTCACGATTCTATTCTTAGACGTGCCTGTTTTGAGAAGGACTGGAACATTCTCTGCTAGCTCCCAGGAATCTCTTTGGCTCACTGCATTATTATTTTTTCTTTGACAAAAATACTCTTTTCTTTCTCAATATTAGTCTGCTCCTGCTTCCAACAAAAACTCAATCTGCTTTATAATGTTTTTTTCTTCTTCAATCATTCATTGCTTTTGCAAGACCATTATTTCCATCTGCGATTTTCAAAGTCATTTACATTTTGGTTCCAAATCAGTATTCCAAACTCAACAGAATACTAAAAAGAAATGGAGTTGAATTCCATTTCATTCCCTGTTGACTAATGACCAAGTGCGTGACAAATTCCAATTGCTCCTGGTTCCAGCTCTTCCGACAGATTCCATTCCTTCTAAATGACCCCAAGATGTATTTGAAGTGTGCATGTTTCAAAGACAATCTAAGGGATGGAGTCCAATATTATAAATCTACTCCCTCTTATAGACTTATTATCGATTTAAATGCTTCATAATTCCATAGAGACGAACTCGTAAACATACTACACTATACGTGATATTGCCACTTTGCTCTCTGAAACGAATTATATAACTATGAAAAATCTTGAGGTACAGAATTCATTTCAGAGCCGTATCTCAAATTGTGGTTGTGCTACCAATATGAAATCCGTATTCTCACTCTATCTCTTAAAAGGACGGCCCGAGAGCTTTGGGGTTCGATTTACAAGAAAAACCCTTTACCTAAGACTAGTCCCTGTGATTAGAAAGCGTGGTAAAACAGTCAAACTCGATTTTGCAGGTTATAAGTTCGACGAGCATGACCGTGATTCGGTCAGCTTAAGGATGCAATTTGCTCGAAATCCCGGTGTGAGGACAGGTGGCGCCGCAAGAGATGGTGGGGCTGCAAGGGCAGGTCGCCGTGGAAGGCGTTGAGTATGCAACTTTACAGGTGATACCAGCATGCGTTCAAACCTCCGCTATTAACTATAAACGTCCGATATTCCTGATATCAATATGAAATCACACTAAATTTGTGGGACGGCACTTCTGTGTAGGAACTGATCTATCTATGCGTATCGGAAAAAAATATCTGAATCGGGTGGGTTGCACGCATTCGAACCTAGATTCTGTTTCGTCTTAGAGCGATGTTTAATTATATCTTGTTTGTTTACAGTTTGTGCGTTTTAGAGGTTTTATTATGTTCTGATTTCCTTGCTACTTTTTTGGATCTCGGTTCGATTATTTTATCTATCGTTCTTAGGGTGGGTCTATTGAGTGACCTTCAACTCCTGTTCATCCTATATTGTTGTAGTGGAGTCTCTCTCTTTAAAAAATGGCAGAACCGCCGTGGTTACTATTGATTGATTAGCAACTTTGCAGCATGGAGAGGTGGTCAACACCTGAACGAAAAGATATGAAGCGTCTCTTTAGAAGCACCGCGATTAGGTTCTTTTTTTTTCGACTACTGATTCTCGTAATGCCATTCCAAAAACACAAACCCGACTGCCCGTGAACGGACCTTTTCCTTGGAGGACGGTGTTTGACAAAGGTTGGAGACGTCGATTGACAATCGTTTCATCAACTGTTAGAATTGAAACGCATAACTGATAGGCCTTCCTTTTCGTTATCATAGCCAATAACAGAATTGGCGAGAGGGAATTGAATAAACACCTTTTCGTTATCATATTTATTATTATATTTTCTCTATAATTTTGTAAATATTTATTTATGATTTATCAAATTTAAAATATAATCTAATTTTCTTTATTAATACAGCCTGCTAAGGGTGTTTTGAACATTAGTAGGCAAAGTTTAAAACACACTCTCTCGCACGTGGTTAAGTTAGATCGTCGACTCATCTTTAATTATACTAGTAAATTGATCCACTGTGGTGAAACCTTTGACCCATCTATTGTGTCAAGTGAGATTTGAACCCTTTGTGTCAAGTGAGATTTGAACCCTTGAACTACACATTAAAATGTAAAGAGATATCCACTCAACCATTTTGGTGGGAGATAAATAATAACCAACTATCATAAATTTTATTGAATATTGTAATTTAACAAAAAATAATAATTTTAATGTCCTATAAATACAATTTAAAATAAAGAAAGTATATAAAGATTACAAGTTACAAAAAATACATATTTATATACTACGTTTTAAATATCATTTGTCGCTTTTCCATCTTTATCCAATATAAGATATTTGAGTTCATATCTACTCTTCACTTTTGATAATGTCACAAACAATTATCTATGACTCACATGTATTCTTTAAATACAAACCAACCTTTGAAAGTGACTATCCCTGAGTTTTATTGAGCGCCATTTGAAAATATACCACGATTGAAAATTTTCTTCTCTGGAATTTAAAAGGTATTCTTTTATCAGATAGAGACATGGAAATCCTTGGGAAAATGTGTGCGAAAACCCACATTGCTTTCAAAGATTACTTCTGCTTCTATCACACGTTTTTCAAGAGCGATAATTTGTAGTCGAGTACCGTTGTAAAGACCGTTCTTTTGATCCAAATTTTTTAGAAGCATAATAAGCACATCGACTTTTAAAACTAAATTGTGGCTTGGCAAACCGGAAAATAGTAATCTATTAAGAAAGTCAGGTGAGTAAATATTTTGATCAACACTCTCTTGAACTTCCTCTGTCTGGCATAAAGAATCTGAACTTGAATACCATTTTTCCTCACCTGGAATTACCGATAGCAATCTTTCATTCATCTCGTAAACTATCTCATTTGTAGGTGTTAGTATTACCCTTTCCTTCCGATAGAGCGAATCTTTGAAATTTTGAAGAATAGAAAGATATACAAATTCAATTAGGTCTTGAAGAGGATAACTGAATCTCCAATAAGGAGATCATCTGGAATATTTATAATTGCATTTCCATTATTTTCGCCATCAAGTAGACTTTCTTCCAATTGCAAAAGCCATTAAGCAAAAGTCATAATACTTTCAACATCTGATGATTGATTCCCCTGAGTAAGACACATGTTTTTTGTTAATTTCAGTACTTTGCATTCACTCCAAAGATATGATGAACTTAAAGAAGAATTAACAATGTCTTCATCAGTTTCGCCCGAATTGGGAGTATTCAATAAGTGATGCATAATTGTTTTGTTTCAAATGACATATGGAATCTTCAGTGATATTTATCGGGATACGAAATCTGTAGTGTGCGGGTCTTCCTCTGGTAGTAACAAAGATGGAATACCGCTTGAAGCAACGTTTAATACAATTTTGCCTTTCGAGTAACGTAAGATTGTAACCGATCTTCGTTGATTGAGGATCCTACAAATAATTAAAAAATTATATTTGTATGTAACTCTATAAAATGCAAACATTTTTACGAAAAATAGATTGAAAATAAAGTTATCCTTAGTATTTGAATTTGTTGACGTTGGTAAATAATTCCATCTGACATTGTTTTTCACAATTTTTTCCAAACATGACCAGGTCTGGACAATGTATTACACAATAACATCGTTGTAAAAAAGGTCCTTAAGTAATGACTTGCTTCTTTAATAGTTTCATTGTATTCTATGTCATCATCTAAAAGTCTAAGTGCGTAGCAAACATCTCTAAAGGTAGCATGATGATGTGTGTTAACAATTTTAATCTTTTCAAAATGATTTTGAACCCTTTGCTTTGTTAAGAAGAATTCATCAAAAACATGCTCCACCAAGAGTAGGGGATACATAATGTATATTTTCAATAGTTTCACCATCTCTATGTTGACTTTCATACATATTTTGTAGGAAATTGAACATAAGTAAGATTCCTTCCTTCTGGATATATCTCATTACATTTCATCCAATGCAAAAAACATCTTCAGAGGATGGTTCATTTTGGATTTCAACATTGGGAGGGATAAACATTGTTTAAAGAAACAAGTTTAATCATATAGGATGAGGCTCCGATGACTAATAAACATTGTTTTGAAGCACTCGATAGAACTTTGGACGACATCTTATTAATTCATAAAGGTTCAAACAATCGTTGTTTTGGAGGAAAAGGCATGGTATTTGGAGGAGATTTTAGACAAATACTCTCAATTGTGTCGGGCAGAACTGATGAACACATTGTTAATTCTTCTTTAAGTTCATTATATCTTTGGAGTGAATGCAAAGTATTGAAATTAACAAAAAACATGCGTCTTACTCAAGAAACCAATCATCTGATGTTGAAAGTATTATGACTTTTGCTGAATGGCTTTTGCAATTGGAAGAATGTCTACTTGGTGGTGAAAAATATGGTAATGCAATTATAAATATTTCAGAAGATTCCAGATGATCTCCTTATTGAAGATTCAGTTGATTCTCTTCACAACCTAATTGAATTTGTATATCTTTCTATCCTTCAAAATTTCAAAGATCTGCTCTATTGGAAGAAAAAGGTGATACTGACACCTATGAATGAGATAGTTTACGAGATTAATGATAGATTGCTATCGGTAATTCCAGGTGAGGAAAAATAGTATTTTAGTTCGGTTCTTTATGCGAGACAGAGGATGTTCAAGAGAGTGTTAATCAAAATATTTGCTCACCCGAATTTCTTAATGGATTATAATTTTTCAGTTTGCCAAGTTGCAAGTTAGTTTTAAAAGTCGGTGTACCTATTATGCTTCTCAGAAATTTTGGATCAAAAGAACGGTCTTTGCAACAGTACTCGACTACAGATTGCCGCTCTTGGAAAACTTGTGATAGAAGTAGAAATAATCTCTAGAAGCAATATGGGTTTTCGCACATTATCCCAAGGATTTCAATGTCTCCATCTGATAAAAAGATATATTTTAAATTCCTGAGAAGACAATTTCCAATCGTGGTATGTTACCTTCAAATGTTGGGTCTGTATTTAAAGAATCCGTATTTCAGTCATGGACAATTGTATGTGGCCTTTAAAGAGTGAAGAGTAGAGATTGACTCAAACTTCTGATATTGAATGACGATAAAAAAAAGATAAATGAGACTTTAGACGTAGTATATAAATCTATATTTTCTAATTTGTAATACTTACATACTTTCATTCTTTTAAATTGTACATATAGGACTTTAAAATTATTTTGTTTTATTTAATCTACAATATTTAATAGAATTTACGATGGTTATTATTTTTTTTATTTTTTTAAACCCAACCCGTATAACACACGGGTATTTGTCTCCAAATAAGGATTCATTGTTTGATTGATTTTCAACGGATAGTATGTTCAAACTTCTATCAAGTGCTTCAAAACAATGTTTATTTATCATTTTCCGCCATAACTACCAGAGCTTTTTTGCTTAGATTATAGACTAAGTTTGTGACACCCGAGAATTTCAAGGTTAACTTCCGTTAGACAAACCCGTTAGTTACGTTATAAGTGTTAACTTAGTAACTAATGCATAACTAGGCCGAATACGTCCACGACCTTTGGTTGATCACCGAACCCGTCCATATGTGTTATGTGTTCATCATTGATTGTCTTTATGTGCAATGTGATTTAAATACATGACTTATTATTGTGAATAGCATGATTAATTGTAAATACTTGATTATGTGAAAACTTGCCCTTTTTGGTCGCCAGCGAAACTACTGGGCGAAACTATAGTGTCGCCCGGTAGCAGCTAAGACAATCCAATATCACGAGACCAGAGCTAGTTTCGCCTGGCCAGCGAAACTGCCAGCGAAACTGGCTCCTGATATAAATAAACTTAATAAACCCTAGTAGCCTCATTTGCCTCATTTCACAACAAACACACACACACTCTTTTCTCCTGGAGATTCTGGTCAGTCGAGGTTCACACCGAGTTGTCGAGATCTCAGCCCCAAACCATCATCTACCAAGCTAGGAGATCGAACCGTGAGTCCCAAAAACTTCTATTTTGTGTTTTATATGTGTTTTCTTAAAAAGCATGACCAAACCTTCATGATATTGCTTGATCTTCTGTAAATATGCTTTAGGATGCTAGATCTATCTTAAAGTTGATGACTTTACGTTTAGAATCCAACCATGTTAGGGATCTAGATCATTTTGGTCATTTTAGGGTTTTGAACTTATTTTGGTGATTTGATGATGAAACTGCATGTAAACGTGTTAAAGTTGCTTGATTTATGTTGGTAAATGCCTATGAATGCTAAATAATGAATTGCATGTAAGATCAGAAGCTGTTAGGTTGATTTTTAGGCAAATCCGTATGTTTTTCGCGACCAGCGAAACTGTCTGTTCTCTGGGCGAAACTAAGTAGCGAAATTATGTCTCCTTCCAGCGACACTACCCAGCGAAACTATAGTGTCGCCGGGTAACCAGACCAGACCAGCTCGAACGAAACTACCGAGCGAAATACCTGAACGAAAGTTCAAACCAGTTTCCCTGCGAAACTAGGCTAGCGAAGCTGCGTCAGCAGTTTCGGGCGAAACTAGCCTAGCGAAACTGTGTTACCGGGCATTGCCTAGCGAAAGTGCTGCCCGTGCACCTAGCGAAACTGTGCTAGCGAAACTAAGACCTGACCTAAAAACCAAACTTGTGAAATTTGCTTAAGTGTTATGCCATGACTTACATGATTATACCATGATGAAACATGCTTAATATCTGATTTATATGAACCCTTGTTTATGATCAACCATTGGTGTCGTGTGTCGGTATGTCGAGTCATAGTTGCAACGTGCTATGTTATGGGCCATAGTGACGTTAAGTAAAGATTAGACACGAAACTAATACTTAAGACCTAAATGTGTTCATAGGTCTTCGTTAAACAAACAATATTTGGATTACTTGAAGTGTAGCAGTGCAACCCAAGGTGAGTGTCACTAACCCGCTTACTGTGAGTCCGTTTGGGCCACACCGAATAACTTAACGAAAAACAATGCTGATAAACTCTAGAGTGCTATGCACCTACCAATGAACAAGAGAACTCGGGATGCTTGGCACCCACTTGATGAACTGAAGTGTTTTATGGGAAACACTTGTGAACTATGAACAAACTATTTTTTTTCTGAAACAAAACTGAAAACGTTTTAATATGGCTAGTGTAGGTTAAAGTCTAAACCACATGATATCACATGTTTTCTAAGGATGCCTTATAACTTAAAAGTCCTCAACTTAAATTGTGCCATTAATTTGTGAAAGCGAGGGGATGTTGGGTAGATCTACTGGAGTTTGACAAACTCCGCCCCGTGGCACGGGGAGTGCACGGAGGTACAATATCAGCCTATCTGACCGTGATCCCGAGAGGACACGGGGGAGGCAAAAACCGCGATGACGTAGGTCCGCACCGTACGGGATGGCTCGGCCCCCACAAAATAAGTCAGCTTTGGTACAAACTTCCTTAGAGCATGGAACAACGGATTAGCTACCCGCGATATCGGTTGAGTCCTTTAACTTTACGGAACTAGTACATACCCGATGACGTAGGTCACGAACAAACCATTTACAAACTGAGATTTAGTTACGAGCATTGCTTTTCACAAATAAATAACTTGTAAGTATACCTTGACACGAATTATGATTATGAGACCGGGCCAATGCATGACAAGCCCACTGTGAACTCACCAACCGTTAGGTTGACACTTGCGTGGTTTAAACTTTTGCAGATCGCTAAGGAGTATCCACCGGAGGTTGGCACGGCACGTGAAGACTCTTATTTTTGATTTAACTTAAATTGGGGATTTATAAAACAATGAATTTGTAAGGCACGTGGTTAGTGCCAGGATAATTATTTTTCCGCTGCGTATGTAAATTTAAGACTTTGATTTATAACTTGTGTTTGAACTAACCCTGATTCGTTTAGTATTTGTAACTATGGTTGTGGATCCTGGTTTAGTCGCGCCCCTTAACGGTATAAACTCCGTTAGTGGTATTTTGGGGGTGTGACAAAGTTTGTCTCACGGATGACGCTAATGTTGCGTCCCAGAATCCCGAGGTAGTATATTTTCTGGTGAGCTACTCAATGTTTGATGATTGTGATCGGTCTTGCAAAACTAATAACACCGTTAGCCTTGACACGAAGGGCCCCGAAGGTGGTTCTCGTGACCAAGCTCCGGCGTGAGAGTAAGAGACGGGCTTCGGGGAGTAGTAAGTATGAGTAAAGAAGTGTTAAGGAGTGAGTGACTTGAGTTACCGTTTACCTTAGACTTCCTTTTATACTCGCAGACAGCACTGGTTATCGTGCCTGGAAGCTTATTATGGCTGGAGAGGCCTAATCCAGTTGGCTTGTACTTAGATGCCAATCCCATCGTCGATCGCCTCGTCGCCTCGTCCCAATGCCGCCATAGTACTTCCTATCGGCTAGATACCCTACAAGCTTGTTGTTGTTCCTTTTGTCTCTCACGGAGGCTCCTTTTGCCTAAGAGGCTTCATGGTTAAGCCCATGCTTTGATGTGCTTAGGGTATTTAATAATCTCCAAGGTCATTCAGGGGTATATCCTTCAAAATATATATATATATATAGTGTTAATCCAATTCAACAATTGATAAAAAATAAATAAAAATTTAAGAATATCCATCTTTTTAATAATTTTTAAATATTTAAACACCATCCTTGTAATTAACTAAAAGAAATAAGAAAAATATCCATCTTGACTGCACAAAAGTCTTCGTCCATGCCGTCCCCAGCCTGACTGTCTGACTCATCATCTATTTCAACGGCAACACCCACCCATCCACCCTCAACAACCACCCGCAAACAATGCCTTCTCCACGGCTACACCTCTCTTTCGCCGCCGTCGCCCTCCTCCTCACCCTCGCCTCCGCCGAAATCCGCCGCACCGACATCCGATCCGACTCCCGATCCACCACCCCCCTCGACGAATTCGGCTTCACCCACTCCGGCCGCCTCGCCCTCAACCTCTCCCGCATCTCCTTCTCCCCCTCCCCCCCACCCGACCTCTCCCGAATCGGATTCTTCCTATCCACCCCCGACTCATGGATCCACGTCATCCAGCAACTCCAGTCCGACCAAATCCACTGCCCCCTCGACTCCCCCGCCGTCAAATCCATCTTCACCTTCAACCACCTCCGCCCCACCACCACCACCCCCTCCTACGACGCCGTTTTCAACCTCACCGTCGCCAACCAGTTCACCCTCGTCTTCGCCAACTGCGCCGACGTTAAAGTCTCCGTCAACGTTATCTCCGCCATGTACAATCTTGACCCTAAAACTAACCGCCGTGACTACCTCTCCGCCGGCAAGACAAACCTCCCCTCAATCTACTTCCTCTTTTTCTTGATTTACGTCTCTCTTTCCGCCACGTGGATCTACACTCTCCACATTAGGAAATCATCTGCTTTTCGAATCCATTTCTTCATGTTAGCAGTGCTTCTGTTGAAAGCCTTAAATCTGTTATGTGAAACGGAGGATAAATCGTACATTAAAAGATCAGGCACCCCTCATGGGTGGGATATTTTGTTCTATATCTTCAGTTTCTTGAAAGGTGTCACATTATTCACTTTAATTGTTTTGATTGGCACCGGGTGGTCTTTCTTGAAACCCTATTTACAAGATAAAGAAAAGAAGGTTTTGATGATTGTAATCCCACTCCAAGTGATTGCAAACGTGGCCCAAGTGGTGATCGGTGAGACCGGGCCGTTCGGGGAGGACTCGTCGACTTGGAGGCAGGTGTTCTTGCTGGTGGACATAGTCTGTTGCTGTGCGGTTTTGTTTCCGATTATCTGGTCGATTAAGAACTTGCGAGAGGCGGCGATGACGGACGGGAAGGCGGCGGTGAATTTGATGAAACTGACGTTGTTTAGGCAGTACTATGTTGTTGTGATTTGCTACATTTACTTCACGAGGGTGGCGGTTTACGTGTTGGAGACGATTACTTCGTATCGGTACGCTTGGACGAGTGTGTTGGCGGCTGAGTTGGCGACGCTTGCGTTTTACGTGTTTACGGGGTATAGTTTTAAGCCCAAGGCGCATAATCCTTACTTTGCTATTGATGATGAAGAGGAGGAGGCTGCAATTGAGGTGATGAGGATTGAAGATGAGTTTGAGTTGTGAGTTTGTTGCAGCAGTTTTACTTGTAAGAATCATATAGTGTGATTGATGATTATATGTAGCAAAAGTTTCATAATGGTATACAAAGTTTTATTGTAGTTTCACCTTTTTTAGTGAAACAGATTGTTGAAAGTTAAGCATCACAAGTCTCATGAGAGTAGTAGTGTTGAAAATCTGAGGTGCAACTCCACTTCTTGTAACATTTTAGTTCCATGTTTTTGTTAGAAACATATACCCGAGTAAAATCTGACAACAAATGACGCTGGTATATAATTCAGATTTATTTAATCACTTGGATGGTAATTACGAATTACATATAAGATATAAGTAAGGGAAAAGATCTACAGAAAACCAACAATTATCCAGAAAACCAAAAAACCAACATTTTATTCTCTATAACTTCTTCATATATTAATAATTTTCAAAAAGAATTTCACCATAAAGTCTATAATTTTATTAGCTTTATTTATAGGGAAAAAAAATTATAAAAAATAAAAAGTTTAGTAATTTTTTATTAGTGCATCATGCAATAGTATTAATAGTATTGCATAATGCATTATAATTAAAACTTTTTAAAAAGAAGAAACATAACTTAAATATGGACGTGGTTTATGCGAATAATGTAAAAAACAAAGAATTGACATTCGTCAACCAATTTTATATTATTGTTGCATAATGCATTATTAATTTCAAGCTAAAATCCGAATTTTATTTTATTTTTTAAAAAAACTCGAAAATGTTTTTAAAGTTTTTTCTTTTTCCAGTATTCTTAAAATAATAAAAGAAACATATAAAAAAAGTTTAAAAAAAAAAAATTTCTTGGTTTTTTGGTTTTTTGCAAAATATTGGTTTTCTATAGAACCCAACCCTCTAGATCATTCCTAGTTGATTACCTACAACACCCTTAAAGGGGACGGTGCGAAGGAGAAGCTTGCGGTAAACAACCAAGAACAATCAGAAGAAAGGAGAGGCCACGGTTAATCTCAAATGAAACTAACAGACTTTTGCATATTTTTTTTAAAGACAAATTTTAATCACTGACGGGCCATTGGCACTATCCAATCGTCTCCATTCACCGAGTACATGAATAGAAGACCGTCATCAGGATGAAACCCACCATAGGTGAGAAAAAACTCTCTGGCCCAACCTGCATCCCTCAATTACTTTTTTGTCACATGTGGAACTGGAACCCAAATTCTCGTTATTTTAATATCTTTAGATACCTCACCTCAATCACATAGACCGGGAACCATTAATAAGAGACTCATATTCTTGCATACTAATATTAATACTCTTTTTAGCATATTCATTGATATGTTAGTTTACTTAACCTACATAAGGGCATTCAGAACCTATTCCTTATCAATATCCTTATAATTTATACTTTTATTATTATTTTTCTTTTTTTTCTTTCACAACCACAATTAAATAATACAATTTATACAATTTTCTCTCTTCCACTCACAATCAAACCTTAAATTTTACAGAATTCATCATTTTTTTTTGTAAAATTTACACATTTTTAATATCTTTTCTCTTTCCTTCACTCACAACCACTTACAACTAAACCTTAAATTTTAAGGACTACACTCACATTATTTATACCAAACGGGCTATGAATGCTCTAGTCCAGTAGTCCTAACATACAAGTTATAAACCACTTCAAAAAGTTGTTATAGTTTACATATTCCTAACCTAATCATTCAACACACCTACCTACATTAGAGTAATAAACTATAAAATAGGTAGAGAAATCGAGGACCACATCCATTAAAAAATCAACACATAGGACCACATAATCAACAATTGACTTTAAAAAGTTGCTACAAACATAAAAACAGAGCATAAGTTGTATGAATTAATATAAACAAGCACGGAATACATGCTCCTTTGGCAACAACACTTTCTATAATACTTAATTATAACAAAAACCCAGAATCATCTACAAACATATAAAACCCAGAATCATCTACAAACATATAAACGTAAAACCTTTAACAAAGTTGAAAGTTTACTTCAAAATAACATAACCTTTGCAAAAATTCGAGTGGTCAAATAACTGAAAACGATTGAAATCTCGTAACAGGTTCAAAAAAGTATATGCGATCTGATTTTATTTATTGAACTATTTATTTTTAGTTTCTCTTATAAGTATTAGATTAAAAAAACTTATTTATTTCATCTTCCTATTACTTGTATGTAATAATAATCTACATTAAATATTTTACACAACTGAGCTTTTACAAAGGGTTGTCTGGCTGATGTTGAATGAGGTACAACTCAGCAATGCTTGCATGTAATGCAGCTCCAATGGGAAGAACATCTTCATCAAGAAAGAAATAAGGAGAGTGTGGGGAGCGAATCGAGCCAACGACTTCATTACGTATTCCGATTCCAAACATAACTCCAGGGATCACTTGCTGATAGAAAGCGAAATCCTCACCGGCCATGACCTTCTCAGCCACCTTGACTCCATGCGGACCAAGTAACATTGAACCCACCCGCTCCACATGGCTGTTTAAGGTTTCGTCGTTGATGGTGGCTGGATAAGGCGGGTATTCGTCTTCTTTCATGTTCACTGAGCCCTCACATCTGTGAACAGCTGCCTGTCCTGCAACCACCTGATAGAAACCACAATCCACTTGGATTTTGAATGTTATTTTTGTATGCGAGAAAAACCAACAAATGTGACAATCCTATTTGTATATTACTTACGAGATGTAAGAGCATTCCCAGCAGCTTCCTCATCCCCATCTCTATAATTTATACCTTTATCATTATTTTTTTTCTCTCTTTCACTTACAACCACAACTAAATAATACATTTTATACCTTTATCGTTACATTTTATCTCTCTTTCATCATAACTAAACCTCAAACTTTAGAAAATCGCCATATTTTTCTCAAATATAGGGATGAACATTAACTTTTTCTCTCCCTCCACTCACAACCACACTCTAAAATTTGGGGATTATACTCAGAAACTTTTGGGGAAGCTATTGTGAATGCTCTAAAATGGTATATGAAAAGAAATATAAAATGTGGCAGGTGCAAGATACCTCTTTTACCCTTTTCTGAAGACGTTGCAAGCCTTCGGTTGTAAGACTCCTGAGTGTTCCCCCTAATTCGACATATGCTGGAACGACATTCAATGCCTCGCCACCCTTAACATAAGTAACTGACAGCACCTAGACTCAATTCCAAAATATTAGCTGGTAGGTTTGTATAAAAAAAATTTTTAACCCAGGAGAACTACACATTATTAAGATTATTGATTTGATACACATTGCAATATCATATTGCTGGTCTATTTTATCAGATTTAACTACATTCAACTCATCATGTCAATCCTATACAGGGGCCTATATGAGAAAAAAAAACAATTAAATTTAAAAACTATTAATGTGTTGAATATTATTGCAAAAGTTAACTTGTATTAATTGTTTAAAAAAATGATTTAGAAGGTTTACATGACTTTTGACCCATTTGATCAGTTATACCTTTTGAGCTACTTTACTATTTACACAAACTTTGTTACATTTATGTGGCTTTGTACAAGCACACAACAACTTTATTGTTTTCCATTTACTAATCAGATAAACAACAATTTCATGATACAGCTTCTTTCATTCTAATGTATGAAAGAAATCATTTTGTGTTATGAAAACAAGAAAACATGGTAGCACATACTTGACTTTCAAGAGGATCTAGTTCTCTGGAGATGAGATGTTGCAAAGCCAGAACGGTAGAGGATGCAGCAAGTATGGGGTCCACACTGTTGTGCGGTTCAGCAGCATGACCACCCTTACCTTGTATTCGAGCCACAAAGAAGCATACAGCAGCCAGCATTGGTCCTGAAAGGGTGGCAATGGTTCCGGTGGAAATTGTAAAATCAACATGCATTCCAAATATGGCCTCCGCACCACCAAGTGCACCTTCCTTTATCATATATGATGCACCTGCACCTCCCTCCTCTGCAGGTTGGAAAATCAGTCGAACAGTTCCCTAAAAAGAGATTAATTAAAAAAAAGAGATGGTGGTTAGTGACCCATTGAAGTAAAAAGATGGGGTAGTTGTGTAAATATCTCAAATCTTTATTTGCAAAAAAAACATATGTGTTGGGTACTACATAGACATGATGTAAAATGGAGGCGTTTTAAAAGTGATTACACAATGTTGATAAGCAAAACCAGATAATCACATGTGCTATAATAAAACAGGCGTGAATAGGAAGTGTTTGGAAGTGGTTTTGCTTCTTCAAATGGTAATAACAAACAAACATACATACCTAGCAAAATCCCACTAAAACTATAGGGTATGGGGAGGGTGAGATGAGGGCAGACCTTACTTCTATTCCATGGGATAAAGAGACTGCTCCTAGAGAGAATCTAGTGAAGTTGTAATAATCAGGTAATCAAATGTTATTTGAAAAATTAGAATTTTCAAGGAACTATAGATACAAATAACCGGAATAGACTTGTTGAGAACTTGGTTTAAAAAAGCACACCTACGATGAAAACTAATGATAAGATATCTAAAATCCGATGTGAAATATAACAAAATTCATATGAAAAAGAATATTTGTTAATTATTTATAAGAGAGGTCAAAGATATCATAAAGAAAGATGTTGCGGTTATCTCATTTTAGGATAACCGTCTGAGAATATTCAGTGAAGAACAACATTGAAGAAGATTGTGTGTAAAACTAAATACACAATTCAAGGACTCTTTCACACAAGAAGATTACTTCTTTAGTTCTTTAAATTTGTTCTTAACAGCGAACCACTACATGGTCTGCCATCAATTAGTTTGATCCTAGACTAGTTCTTTTGGTTTGCCATTCATTATTCGGGTTTCTAGCGCTTCCCCTTGAGCATGCTCATTCGTTGGGTCTAGGATTAGTTACCTTATGCAAGTACGCACTCAGCACCTAGAAACGATCTATGACACTAAAGTCACTAAACATTTTATTGATTTGTTATTAGTTTTTTTTTATCAATTGGATGATTTTAGTTGCTAATTATGTTGGGTTATCTATTATATTTCTTAAGTGTCATAGGTTTTTTTTCATTTTCTGTGTATATTTTCTAGAGAAGTTATTAGTATTTTAATTTCTCATGTCCATTTAATTTGTAGGTAAGTTTTTAAAATCAGGCGAGTAATAATCATTAAGGTTTGTATGAAACACATTATCTGTAATCACAAGCAAAATCTATTTATCTTGACATCACATAATAAGTTCCAAATCACAAATCCAAATACACTACCAGTGAGTAAGCATTAAACCTTTTTTTTTTACCAACTAAATCACCACATCTTCTTTTCACATGATTTGAACCCACGACCTTTTAGTTGGGGAGCCATCAAGCTATCTAACCGTACGTGTTTCTTGACATAGGAATAAGAAACTGTTACATACCTTGAGTTTATCCTTTCTTTGATTAAGTAACTTAGCAGCACCAAGAAGCATGGTTGTGTGAGCATCATGCCCACATCCATGCATCACACCATCATTCTTACTCTTATGCTCCCATTCAACCATTTCCTACATGAAACATTACACATACATACTTAAACAATACTGTATAATTCCATACCCATCCCCGAACAGAAAACGGATGATTTGAAGCTTAAAACTGTTAGGGGAATTAGGTATGACAACTATTTCCTCATTTCAATTCTCTAACTTTTCTGTTTACTTTATTCCAATCAACCTAAACTGACTCTCAACCAACTTAATTCTAGTCAAACCGGTGAGTAATTACTACTTAATAATTAAAGATTAGAGATTTAGGTTAATCTAATGCAATTAGGGGCGGATTTAGGTCAAAATGGTATGGAACTATGGATTTTCACTGTTACAAAGTGTCTAAATTGGATAAAATGAGAAAGTATAAATAAATACCTGCAAAGGGAGGGCATCCATGTCAGCTCGAAGAGCAACAATAGGAGGAGAACCGGTGCCAATCTGAGCTACAAAACCGGTGTGGGCGATTGGGTAAGTGTAAGGAATCCCAAGATTTTTGAGTTCATTTCGGATTAGGGCACTGGTGTTGTGTTCTTGGAAACGGAGTTCCGGGTGCTCGTGAATTCTCCTTCTCACCGAAATCAACCAGTTTTTGTCTTCTTTGGCTGCGCTTAAAACCTCTCTTCCGTAGTCATAATCTTGATTCCCGAATACACACGTAACACATAACAGTATCACCAGGAAGCGGTAAACCGACATCATTTCACCAATTTTTCAGAAATTCGATTCTTTGATTAACGGACGGAAGATGATCATTTCATTTCGATGCTTTTTTCATAAGAAAACGACCATCCTTTCTTACCTACTACTGTACTATTCAGCTTATCAATTTAAAAATTAAGGCTACGGTTCTAAGGTTTGTATATACGGTTCTTGGATGCTTGTCCATTAAAAAAAGCGGTTAGGTTAACCGAATTTGAAATGACTATTGTAAGCCTCTCTTTAAAAAACTAAAAACTTAAAAATATAAATTAAATATAGAGGTGATAAAAGACACAGACATTTTTTATTTGTACATAGGAAGCATATGATTGTTTGCACCAATGTTTTAAAAACCGGTTTTTTAGTTGAACCGGAAAACCTTCCGGGACTGGTTCGACCGGTCGGACCGGTTAGACCGGGTGGTTGAACCGGTTAGGGGATTTATATATATTTTTTTATAAAAATGCTAATAAACTTGTACACCCCAACAAAAGTAGTTAAAATACAATTATAATCCACTCAAAAATAATATTAAATATAAGTTTTAAATTTAAAAAATAATAAAAAATAAAAAAAAAGTTAAAAAATAAATAAATAAAAAATCAGAAAACCGGTTGAACCGGAAAAAACCGGAAAACCGACCGGTTCGAAGCGGGTCGGTTCAACCCAAAAAACCGGACATTAAAGAACCGGAAAGGTGGCCGGTCCCCGGTCGAACCGGTTGAACCGGCCGGTTCGACCCGGGTTTTAAAACATTGGTTTGCACATAAACGGTCGTTTGTAGTTTTCCTTTTTTTTTATATAAATGTTTTAAATTAATTCAACTTTTATAAATATTAAAAATGTTTATTCACCATATCTGATAAAAATTACTTAAACGAACACAATAGTGACTTAAAATAATAAATTTTGAGATTCAGAGTCTTTGCTGGTATCGTCTCGATGGTTTCGCGACAAGTCTTTTCCGGTGTTGGGTCGACAAATAATAAAAAAACATTTGTCGACAAGTATTTTTTTGTTTTTTTAACGTTTTAGATATTTCATTACCCCTGATAAATTTAGTGACTTATTCTCGACAAACGTTTTGAAAAAAAAATTGAAAATAATAAAAACCATGGGCCGTGGGGACCCAACACCGGAAAAGACTTGTTGAGAAGCCATCGAGACGGTACCGGCAAAGACTCTGAGTCTTAAAATTTATTATTTTAAGTCACCATTGTGTTCGTTTAAGTACTTTTTATCATATATGGCGAATAAATTTTTTTTAATATTTATAAAAGTTAAATAATTTAAAACATTTATACAAAAAAAAAACTACAAACGACCGTTTGTGTGCAAACGATCATATGCTTCCTATGTACAAATCCAAAATCCATTAAATACCCCTCTTTAATTTTCCTCTTGTTGAGTTTGGATATATGCTTCAAATCATCTTCTCCCGCAAAATTAAAAACTCTTACCATCCAATTTGGTAGGAAGATTAGAGAATAAGTCAAAAGATATTTTAGGATTGTTTAAGATTTGAATTCCTTTTATTTTTGAATGATTTTATTTGTTTCCTTCTTTTATGTAATAAATCTTAGTATTTAAGGATGTCTAGGTCATAGGAAATAGGAATGATTAGTTTTGGTTTGAAGAATTATTGTTGAGTCTTGTAAGGCTCTTAAGCCGACTTTCTGCTGGAACCATTAGGTTTCAAGTCTTTGAATAAACTAATGACTTTTGATCCATTTGATTGCGCGTCTAACTAGATCATCTGATATCAGAGCTTTGGTTTTCAAATGGCTCTGCGTGAAAATTAACGACTTAATGTTCATAGATTCGCCGGATGAGGCAACGATGAAAGCGTTGGTGATCATGTGCCCGAGAAGAGATGGGTTTTCTATTTGCAAATCCGTCGGACGAGGCAGCAAAGGAGTCCATCCCGACTTACGCGATGCATGTATTGAAAGAATCTGAACCAGAGTTTTATGTCTGCGACTGAAGCTTCGGGGATGCTGACCCAAGGCTATTGATGATGGGTGTCCCGTATAACCCAAGGCTATTGATGATGTTCAACTGCCACATCAACGTCGAGGTTTGCTCAATTATAAAATTTGTCAAATATCTATTTAAGTATGTTTACAAAGGACATGACAAACAAGTGATTCAAATCGATCGGGATGATCAAGAAGTTGTTATCAATGGGATAAAGAGATTTCAAGATGCACGCTACGTCTCGCCCTCGGAGTCCACGTGGTGCATTTTTTCCTTCCCTCTTTCTCAAATCTATCATGTTGTGTTGGCATTGTTAGGAATCTACGACTCATTTAGATCAAAATAAATTTTGACTACTTAATATAAAATCACATTTTCTATTTTCTAGTTTATCAGATAATTATTACAATAAGTAATTGTTTGCGGAAGCGACTAATTTTAAAACTTTTCTAGACAATTCAGGTATTCCACACCAGTGATCCAATTACAACTAATTCAGATAAATATATAAAACACAACCACATGATAAAAAGTCAAAAATGTTCTTCCATTTTTTGTTTTTCTTTCTAATTCTACACACAGAAAAACTTTGGGTCATAGATCTTTATTAAATTGAAGATCTAATGACTATTATTCATTTTTATCTTTCTTACCCAAACCAAATTTCTCACAATAATCCCTCTCTATTTTTTAAATGGGGGGTTTTATGTGGCACCATTCACGTCACGTGTCGCGATTACCCCATTGGAAGGCTCAATGACTACACATAACCTGAGACCCGTTTTATTTTTTATTTGATAAGGGTATTATGGTATCGTATAGTGATATGACATTAGTTGAAACAAAAGTAAAATTTAAATGATTAAAAAATATCGAACTAAAAGAAAATGATTGTTATTTGGAACAAACAATAAACAACATTGAACTCTAAGCATTAGGGTAATTGTAATGGTTCGGGAGAGGGGGGTTTCCCCGAGCTCGGGACCCTCGGGAAGCACGGGAACACCAGGAAATGTTGTTCGGGAACGGGACGCGGGATGATCCCGCGGGAGCCAGGTACCGCGCGGGAGAGGGAGCTTGGCAAGGTGGTCCCCACCTACTTTACATGTATTTTAATTGATTTTGGGGGTTTGGGAAGCTTGGGGAGCTTGGGTTGGGTATTACAATCAAAATGTGTGGGAATGGGAAAAAATGAGGTGACACCAAATTTAGCTTGGGATCATGGGATTGTGGGATGACCATTACAATTACCCTTAAAAACTAAATAAATTACTATATTTGGCATTTTAAGTCAGCTATACTTGTTAAGATTTTTTTTAATTTGCATAACACCATAAACCATAAGGTCATCCTATCCAATTGTTCAAGAACTTTATTATTCAACCATCGTAGCATATCATGATTCATGAATAATTATAATCGTGTTTTAAAATACTCATAAATATGAGAATCTTGATTGTTATATTATACAGTACAACACTACCATTTAGGTATGACTAACATATCTGACGACTCATTTAACGATTTTGTCAACTGTTACAAATGATTTTTGATGAAACCCCTACAAATACATTTTAAAGTTCTTACCTTCTTATGATCATGAATTACTAAAAACATCATAATTACTTCAAGCTGAACCTACTTTAGAAGTCTTTACTCGTCGCCCGCTCAGTTCTTGGATTCCCAACCACTTCCGTATGTATTCAAATACAATCTCGTCTCTTAATAGCGCCCTGTGAGCACCGGGGATTCCTACTCGCTCTATTGCTTCAAATTCATCCCCCTGCACATCACATTACAGTTCCCAGATATCAGAAAATCTATCCAATCTTTAACGCACAAAACTGAAAATACTGTTGCGCAGATGTGGTTAACAGATCAAAATGGGTTCTTAATTTAAAAATGGGTCAATACTCAACAGCCAATAGGTTGTGTAGACCCCCAAACACTTGTTTGTCTATCTTTTTAAGATTTATTTTGTAAATAACTAATATGTTAGTTATGACTAAAAAGGTATTACTATAATAATCATCTAAACCTTAGAATCAAGGTTTATGAGGTTGTATGAAAGACTGACTTAGGACGACTTTCTATCCGTTCATATTTCAAAAATGATAATAAAAAATATTGTCTATTTGACCCATTTATAATCAAATGGGTCGAAATCACCACATGTGCACTGTTCTAGACAAGAAAAGAACACCCTTTGACTTTTGTGGTCAAGTCGGCTAATGCAGTGTTCAGGTCCTATATCAGTTTTGTTAATAAATCAAACTTGAGCCATAACTTGTTCTTGAAGATTTTAAAAAACAAGCCATCAAATTTGAAGTTAAATAACTGATACATTTAACAAGATTAAAAAGGGGGCGGGGCCCAGGGGCATATAAACGAACACAGGACGCATGATTATTAAGGTAGGGAGGATACCATTGCAGACTCGGCAGGGACTGTTCCATCTCCGTCCACAAATGTGTATTCAGGCTGCAGAAAAGAAAACAATAAAAGCTCCATAAATACAATGAGATGTAACAAATCTCATCAATATCAGCAATAATTACACCAGTCAGATATATGTAACCCCACTTGTCCCACATGGATTCAATTTAAGAAGTCTCAGCAGTCAGCACATGCCTTAGGTTGTGGACTGCTAATAACGTATACCGTCATTTTATAGGGTTCACTAGTCTAGCCTAAGCCTGGCACACACGGTGGGGCGGGGCATCGGTTGAAACGGGTTCAGGTCCAACAGGTAGCTAGCTATAAAGTTACACATGAGGGATTGAATGGGATTTGAATGACTAACCAAAGTATGGCATATCTCAGTAGAGTCAGTAATTGGATCCGTTTCTGAACCATAACTGCAGCAAGGTCAACTTTTCAGCACACACATTTTAATCAGAAAACACAAAGCATAAACATCATAACCATTGAGTCCCAAAAATTAAGTAGTTAACTTTTTAGGGTTCATTGTAAGCAACTTCATTCCAAATTTCATTTCGGTTTAACCAACTTTGTTTATATCCATACAAACCTTACATGTAACAGTTTTCTCAATGTGTCGAGATTTTGAGAGGCATGATGAGCAAGTCAAAATAAAATGTTTAAAAATTGGAATGGTATTTTGTGGGTGCAAAATAAAGTTGACTACCTGAAATAAAAACTGAACCAAAGTTGGTTACATTTTAAGCAATTAACCCTACTTTTTACGCCTTCAAAATACACACTTTTTTTTTTTTATCGAGGCTATGGATTCAAGCATACCAAACGTCAAAAGGTGTTTCCAATGATGTTCCATAAATGTTGTAGAAATCAATCCCTTTGGGTAGCTGGACACTGTTTAGGATCTTGCGTGTAGTAGTAGCCCATTTGTAGATATCAAGATTAAATGGCAAAGGTATAGTCTTCTTATTGTACTCAATCTGTCACCGTTAAAGAAACCGAAAAAATCATTATGAGATGACATAATTTTCATCATAGATCAGATGCAGTGATTGTTTTTGATTTCTTTTTGCATAAAGAAGATATTCCGATAAGTTTCTGCATTTACAGATCACCCAGTTGACACTCAAAAGTCAAATGTTAATACGATTTTTGGACAATGGTGGGATAAAAAAATTTCTTTGCAGGGGATGGAAACCAATCATTTATAACCCAGATCATAGTCTCGATTTAAAAGTGATATCAAATTATGAAAAGTAAAATCTTGAATGATGAATGTTCCCGGTGAAAATGAAACTACGATTAGGGAAAACTATATTATCATGATGAAAAATCATTAACATTGGTATCATCTGAAGAAATCCTATAATAACGCACACCTTAGAATGGCATTTCAGATTGGTTGATAAAATAAAAATATATATTTGAGTTTCAGGTCAATTTACTAACTCAGAAAAAGTTTCAAATCTCAACCTGATGGTGTTTATAGTGAAAGGATTGTAAGCAAGTACCTCATTGTCCTTCAATGCTTCTACAAACAGCCCCACACATCCAGATGTGCCATAAGTTTCTATCTTCACCAAATCTTGTTCATTTTCCGAATCTTTTCTCCAGACCACAATTTCAGGTTGCTTTTTCCATTTGAACTCGGGATTAGGCAGCATCTCGTATATTGACGGGCATTGCACCAACTGAAAAGCAAAAGGACGTGATAAATTTCATTTTTTAGCTAATTATAACCTCAAGGAACATTATTTTCCTGAACTTGGGTGTTTTGTCCATTTTAGTTGTGTTTTATCTCAAATGTCAAATCAATATATTTAGCTAATTATTCTCAAAGAACATTATGCGGAACTTAGGGGTTCTGTTTGTAGACAACGTACTATATAACTTTAAAAAGGCATGCATATAGTATCTAGATGTCCAATTTCAATCCATTTACTTACGAATGAGTTGATACAAGCAAAATTACTTATCTTCAAAACAATTAATTCTCAAAGATTTATACTATTGTTCTAATAACTTTACTTTTGTAATCATTATCTGCTTATCATTTATGATTAATCTATAAACACATATAAAAATGGACAAGAGTTTTGTTTTCGGAGCAACCCAAACCGACCTGTTTGGACCCATACAAAAAAATAAAAATAAAACACCTTCTATGCTTAACACATTTTGACATGTTGCCAAAACTTACCTCTTGCCACCCCTAGGTTAGTATCAGTACAGAAACATTACCAGTTGATGCATTGACCACCTCGATACAAAGAAGTGGCTTTCAAATCCGTCCACAAACTGTAATCCAGTTAAAAGAGAATCATTGATGCATCCTGGTGCACCTAATACACATATACATATAAAATTAGCTTCGTCAATCTTTAATCTTTGATCATGCATGATTCCTATCTTGCGATGACCGTTTAGGTAGTTTGACTTCAAATGTTATAAATAACTAAAGAAGGCATGTCACCATTTGCATCCCACCGATCAACTTGGATAGATTAGGGTGCAATTTAACAACTTATTTTCAAGGATATATTCCAAACTATATAAAATGAGTAAATAACTAACTAGTGGAAACTTAAGGCTAACCATACACAATTGTATATGAGATGTCTATACAACAAAAAAACATTCATAACTTGAAGAAAACTGCTATGATATAACTCAAAATATAACAAAAATTTCCTACTAATTCTAAATCATAATATTATAACAACCAATACTAGAACAGGTGAAAAACATTAAAAAAAACCAACAAAATATGAAAAGAAAGGTAGTTACCTTGGAAAGGGGTTGCAATAGTTATCCACTTATTCACATACTTAGCAAAGACCTACAGCAACTAGACAGTTGTCATTTTCTTCAAGGCACAATGAAGTATATACTCATCAGACACACACAATCAGAAATCAAAAGAAGGTAGTTGGATTTAGTTTCATACATCAGAATGAAGTGATATAAAACATGACACCAGCAATCCACCCATTGAATGTGATATAAGGTTGACTTTTCTACCCCCTGAAGCTTCATATGCAGTCTCCAGCCTTTCCTTGAGGCCATCCATTAATTGGTCAATTCTGCCAACATTACAGTAACTTTTAATTAGTTTTAAAATGATTTCTAAAAGATTCAACTAAGTCTCCTTTGGATGCTTGAATGTGTGATTTTCGGATGGGATTATGCTGTTTGAAGAATTAAAATTCAGATAACAAGTTGTTTGAGAAATGAGCATCCCAAACCCCTTAATTAGTGAAAGATAAAGCGAAGTACCTATTGCTTTGGCGAAAGTCATATCCATAGCCAAATAATGTGGTTCCTTTCTTGTATCCACAATTAACAAGCATGTCAATCATGTCATGAAAATGGTACACATCCGTAATGTTTAAAAACTTTACCAACTGAGATGCCACAACAAACCAACATACAAAAATCAACCATTCTTGAATGCATTGAGTAACAGACAAAAAAAAAAAAAAAAAACAAATAAAACAACAGTTTTGCATAAAATTATCTTACAAATGAGGGGTCCAAAATATCAATCGCATAAAGTCCATAATCATCTTGTGGGACAACAATATCAGAACTATCATCCAATGCCTCAGTGTAGCCTGAAATTCCCAATCACACAAACTTGAAATTCCCATGACCAAAACTAAGGAGGCGTTTGGTTCATGGAATATAATGGAATTCGAATTGCAAAATTTTCCTTTTAAAGTTGTGCTTAGTTAGGTAACGAATGAATTTGAAATGCAATGAAATTTAGTACTATTTCAACGTTCCTTAAAAATCCTTCACTTTAACAAAGAAAAGTTACATGGCCTCAAATTTCATTGATTAAGGGAATTCATTTCAATTTAAATTTGTCCATAACCCAACTAAGCACAACTTTAAAAGAAAAACTTTACAATTCCAATTCAATTACATTCCAGGAACCAAACGATCATAAACTAATGCCAGTAAAGACATAACTAAAGCATTTTAGATAGTCAATTGGTTTTAGGGGGTGCTTGGATTTGGTTTTAGAATGCTATATTTAAAATTAGAATTACATAATTAGCACTAAAAGTATAACCTAAAAGTAGAAGTAAGATGCCCACACAAGATCATCATTGCTACTTAAATAAAAAATAAAAAATATATATAAAAAAAAGTTCACAAAGAACTATTCATTAACAAAACAAAAAAAGGGTAGGTATGGTAGGTAACTGAAAGTCTGAAACCCAGTATAGAAACTTATTAAAAAAGGAGGGAGAAAGAGGATGGACCAGTTTCGGGATTGTAAAGGGACCAGACTTTCTTTCGGAACTCCAAATCCGCAAGAAGAATACGGACCCAAACACGGGTCGTGATCCCGAACCAGCTCTTTGGCTTCGCATTCAGAATAGACCCACCGACGCCACTCACCAGGAGTATCGGATCAAGATCGGCCACGTCATCATCGGAGGCTGGATTATCGAAACACCACCATTTTCTTCCCACCATTTGCTCTTCTCTGCTTTGGGAACCGTAACGAAGTGCAGTTGGTCACTGTAATTATAGTTGGTGGGAGAAACGAAAGATGTAGAAAACTTGGGCACAAATGACTCGATGGTGACATTGGGAAATTATCCGTTTAATATTCTCTCTAGATTCTACCACGTTTTAATACTAATAATTTAACACTAAAATTTATGGGTTGTTTGGTAGTTTCTATTTTATTAAATGTTAAAATAAGAAGATGTCTGATTGAATGGGTAAAGATCATGTGAAAATTCCTCCTTAGCCTAAAAACCTAAAAACTACATAAATAAAGGGTAATAAAGTAATTTAATATTTAATTTTCAATATTATCACTACCACACTCTCTTCATGTTTCATATATTTACAACACCCCTTCCTATCCCCTCCCCCCCCCCCCCCCGTATTGCATATATGCAACATAATTATATTGCATATGTATAATCCCTAACCCGCACCCATACCCCTCCACCCCAGCCCCCCCCCCCCGGTGTTGCATATATGCAACATAATTATATTGCATGTATATAACCCCTAACTCGCATTCCAGCTACCACCCCCCCCACCCCACCCCGTGTTGCATATATGCAACATAATTATATTGCATATATATAACCCCTCTACCTCCTCTCCCCCCCCCCCCCACCCCCACCCCGTGTTGCATATATGCAACATAATTATATTGCATATATATAACCCCTCACCGGCCCCTACCCCTCACCCCCCATGTTACATGTATGCAACACCCTTGCGTTACATATATACAACCCCCAACCCCCCCCCCCCCCCAGTGTTGCGTATATGCAACACCATTGTGTTGCACAAATACAACCCCCACTCCCTCGCCCCCGCCCCCTGTGTTGCATATATGCAGCACCTTTGTGGTGCACATATACAACCCCCACTCCCACTACAATATATAATGCATATACGCAACATCAAATAACACCATGTTTCTACATATGTTGCACATATGCAACATGTATATGATGCATATACGCAACATGTCCTTAATTATATTTTTACACATCATGATGTTTTAATGCAATATACTAGGTTGCATATATGCAATATTCTATATAGTGCATATATGCAACATTAAATAAACCATATTTCTGCTTATGTTGCACATATGCAACATGCCCGTGTTTATAGGTTTAAATATTATGATATTCTAATGCAATATACTATGTTGCATATATTTCACGTTTACAACCCTATGTGTATGTTTATTTCAGTGTAAACGATACTATGTTGCATATATGTAATATTCTATATTTTACGTTTGTTAATTTATTTCAAGTTTACAACCCTACGTGTATGTTTATTTCAGTGTAATCAGTCGGTTTATGTAATTATTCGACTATATATGCATTGTAAAGGTCTTCCATGCATCCCATTCAATCCCAAGTCCCTTTAATCATGGATTGACCCATAAAAATCTTCTCAATTTCATATCCCTCCACAATTATTCCAATTGATATATTCCTGCTTTAAAACACCAATTTGTTCCATACATCCCATTCAAACAGAAGTACACGTTAATACATCATTTAGACGAGCTCAATTTAGGTGAAACACAACCATAAAAGCAACAAACATAGGCCACACACAAAAAAAGATTTAAAAAAAAAAACTCACTTAAAACTAATGAGACATGAAAAAAAACAAAGAAAAATCACTAAACTTTTGAAGTACACATCAATACATAGTTTTGAATTCGGTCACCATACCAATAATGCTTTGAGCTTTTTCTCTTATGCTCCAAAAGAAAATTGCTTCATATTTTTTAAGGCAATCCCAAGAAATTTGATTCACATGTCTACCAGATTCAAGAAGTAATAGATATACTAATTTTGATTTCGAGGTTTCAATAGGTGGATGTAACTATAAATCTTGAAGATCAAAATATGATAACGGAATAGGGAAGGAGATGACATCGATCGATCTGCAAATTTTGAAGTTAACTTTTCCATTAGAATAAAGAATATTATGAACTTCTTTCTAATATCATCATTTGAAATCGTCATCTTCATTTCACGTCAACATTTGGTCCCCATGGTTCCATCTAATTCCCCATGGTCTCAATTTCCATTTTAATAGTTACCTTCTACACACTGATTTTGATATTTGAAATTGATTTGGTTATCGCCACTCCTCGAATCTTGAGAGAATTCTCCTCATAATCGCTGGCGGACATGGTGGCGGGATTCCCCTTATAATCAGCTAATCGCCGACGGAAATAGGGACGGAATTCTCGGTGCGATTTAAGCCGGAGATGGTGACGGAATTCTCGATGTGTCCTCCATAGAAGTCGATGACCAGTACTGATGAACGTGGTGAACCTGATGATGCTTTCAAACTAGGGCACGCAAAGATAAATGAAGCTCCTGGTTCTATTTTTAATTTAATGAATAAAAAAAAGGTTTTTAGGTTTTTAGGATAAGGGTGGTTTTTAAGTGAACCTTACATAAGACTTTAAACCAGTAGCCTCTGATTCGGTCAGATTCAGACATAACCAAACAGCTTCTTAAAGAAGAAAGTTTTGAGTTCAAATCTCATTTGTGATCAAAATAAATAAATGAGGGTTTAGGTTGGGTCACATTTAATGAGTTAATGGAGAATGGAGATAATCAGGTGGATAATACCCCTAGAGAATAACCATTTTTTTTGTAACTTAAAATAAATTATTTACTTTACAGAATAAACTTGTAACAACTGTACAATATAAAAATCAAATAATTTCTTTACAATACGACTTAAAACTTATTTTTAAGTTATAAAAAATAATGAACAAATTTTTTTTTTTCAAACAACTTAAAAAATGCTATCTAAAATAATTAAAAACTCAATCAAATTAATCAAATTTGGGTTTAGAAAATACAATGATTCCAATGAAAGTGTAAATCAATCAAATATGTTGAAAAGCATTCATGAAAATTAATTAAAATAATACTATATAAAGTAAAAAACTAATTAAAAGAAAAAACTCTACGGCCCGTTTGTTGATATACGGCCAGACTAATTAACTAAAAAACATTTGGAAATTCTTTTGCATCATTAGTCTCTTACTGGTTCATCATTATGTCATTACCGTTTCACTTTACATAGTCGTGTATATATATGTTGTATTTCGTGATACTAGTTGAGATGAATAAAGAATGAGTGTCCCCTCAACAAGACAATCTAATCTCAAACTTCTCTTCATCAAAAATAAAGTCTGTTGTTTTCAATTTTCACACCCATTGAGCTTGTGTAAGGTACAATGGAAGACAGAGAAGAAGGCGAACTCGTGGAGGAGCAACCGAAAAGTCACTCCGCCGGAGAAGATGAAGACTGTCGTTGGGAACAAGTTAAACCTAGGAGAAAGTACAGAGATCATGACAAGGAATCTGTTACGTTGTCAAAGGATCGAAATGACACAATTACTTTTTTCGTATCTAACATACCATCGGAGTAATGGATATCGCAGTAATACCAGGAAGCTCAGACCACACCGACCCGTGTTTCCTACTTGGAAACTCTTCATGATCATTAACTCTGACTATGTTGTTTCGGTACCCCTTAGCTTTACCATTCCCGCGACCTAATCCTTGATTAGTCCGTCGGTCGTTAAAATCGGTTTCAAAACACCTACAATACATTCTAGTGGCAGTTAAAAACGACGTCCCATTCTGCATCGATGTCCTCGAAAATGTTGGAACTTTTCCAAATCGCCATTGATTTCTCCAGTCGTCGGCATGGTTAAATTCTTCTGTACACGGGGTTGGATGACCGTGGGGAGGTGGTGGCAAGGTTTGGCTAACAAAATAAATTAGATTATGATGGTGGCGGTGGTTACCAAAAAAATGGTGGTAGCCAGAAGGTGATGTTGGCCGGTGTCGGATTTACCGAAAGGGGGTGGTCAATGACCAATTGATCAGTCAAAACTTTATATCCGTATATTTACTTTTAATCATAGTTGTTAAAGGGAAGCGCCTTGGCCACCTAGGCGCACAAAATAAGCTAGGTGCATTTAATGTACTTTGTGGTACTTAGGTAATAAAAGCGTTTTCTCTGCAATATGTGCAGTGTGTGTAGAATTTCCAAATGAGAGAGAAGAAATGAAAAACTAAATGAGAGAGAGAGAGAGAGAGAGAGAGATATGTTTGAAGTAAAAGTATATTGTCTTCTAAACTATTCACTTCTTTGCAGTGTGTGCAGAGTGCTGACTTTTATTTTTTTAATAGCACATTACAGTCATACTCTCTGAAGTGTGAATGAACACTAGAGACTTTTAAGATTTATATAATATACAATACAAATTGAAAGATGAATAGTGATCTTTTTATGTGTTTTGAATTGGCCACACTTTATTGTTTATTTTGTCAAGTTTAGTCCTTGGTTGTGAGTAGTTGGATTTTTTTTTTCCTGTGGGCGGTATCCGGTATCACTTCCTTTTTATTTACTCCTCTCTCTCTCTATGTTACGAGTCATCTTTCTCTCTCTATATTGTTCCGCAGATCCCCTTTATTATCTCTGTATGTTGTTCCACAAACTAGGGTATGTTTTATGCGATTTCTCTTTGATTCGGTGGTGCCACTTCTAATGTTGTTCTCGTTTAGAGATGCTTATGTGTAGACATGAATTGCACAATTCATCACGATTTTTGATCTGTGATTGACTAAAATTCTGGTGCTTATGCATGTCTCTTTTATGTTCGCCGATGCTGCCGTCATCGTTGCTTTAGTCTGATGATACTTGGTGATGTCGTCATTGCTGCCGTTCTGTTAGACGGTTGCCGGTGTGGTCATCGCCGTAGCTTCAGTCTGATGCTCTTTGGTGATGCAGCCGCTGCTTGCGTACTTTAGGGTGTTTGCCGGTGTAGTTGTGTTCGTAGCTTCAGATCTCAAACTGTTTCAGATTTGCCTATGTCAATTTCATGTTGACGTGTAGTGTTTATGGCAACGGTACCTTCGATCTGAACTTTTTGCCTAATCTGAGCCTTGACGGCGGTGCATGATAGGGTATGATCCTGAGCCGTAGCGGCTGTGATGGTGATTTGGTCTCTTTCTTGGCTATGACGATTTCCATACATCTGAGCCCTTATGATGATGAATCTTTTCGGTATTAAAACTGATGGTTGTTGCTTACTGCTTACTAATGGTGGTGGTTTAATGTTTCAATATTTCGGGGCTGTGATGATATTTGGTCTGAGCTCTCTATTGATGATTTAACTCATTTTCCTTTGGCTTGATGAGTATGACTATGATAATCTTGAACACAAATGAAATTAGAGGCTATGATGATCTTGAACATAAATGAAATTGGAGGATCTTTATTGTGCACTGGCGAGGTGAATAACCATTATGTATATTTGCAATCATGCCTTTTATTGTGTCTTCTTTAATTTGATCTTCATCTTTTGATTTGAGCCTATCCTTCCATTGCTGCATGATGATGGTTATTCAGTTTGCATATTACTTTGTATTTTTATTTTTTTTTGAAGTTTATTTATAACTTTACTTTGAATGATTGAATGAGCCTCTTTCATGTCTTTAATTAGGCTTTGGATTTGATTGTGTGTCGGATGTGAGGCTTTGACGATGCCATTGTTAGCAACAAGTCATCGAATTAAGTTATCAAGTTGAATCTTTTAGGGCTTGATGGTGTGCAAATTTAACTTTGATTAATTGTTGGTAGAAGAGATTAATACACATGTGCTGATTTATTAATCATGTTGAATGTTTTAGGTTTGGTGATTAGCTAATGATGTTGAATTTCTTTGTTGTGTTTACATTTACGATTTTTTAACTTATGAAGATTTGTACATATTTGATTTCCTTTCACTTTCGGTATCACATTGAAATTACAAATGTGCACTTACAAGCAAGATTTATACTTGAAGTAGAGCATCATGCGCACATTTGTATAGTTTAGATTAAGTACTTAGACTTGAACCACACTATGTGGTCTTATAGTGTGGTTCTATACAAGATTCATATAGCTGTATTGCTCCTCCATGAAACTCTTAAGTGCCATGTATATTGTTTCATGTCTTGAATGAAACAAATTAGTATTTTTAGCATGGTTTACAAAATTCACAAATTGTAGAAAGTTACAAATATCATCCACTTTTCTTTACGAAGTGACCCGCCGCAACGCGCGGGCGGGTCATTTTCTTGTTAGGATGAATGGCCAATGATGATTTAAGGTTTAATTTCAACTCTATATATAAATCCCCAAATATATATGGTTGTTTAGTTTGACTTTTCAATCTAGCCTTCAATAGTAGAAAAAACAACTGGAAAGGACCAAAGACTTAGCCGAAACGAGGAATAAATGACCATGAAACTGAAAGGTCAAACTCAAAGCCTTTGATTTTTGAAATATTGAAGGATTGCATCAATTACGAAATCGAGGGAGGCAAAAGATCGAGCAAGAGATGGAATGGACAGATGAGGGTGTATTTATAGCAGATGGGGTCGTCTAGGGTTTCAATTTGGTGAAGGAGCTCTTGGAGAGTTGGAAGAAAAGTCAAGAATCAAATTAAATCGTTTTGATTGATAATTGATTGTGGAATCAATCAAGGTTAATGCCTAGGATCATAGGGTGCTAAATGGGATAAAAACCGAGATTCAACATGCCAAAAATGAGGATTGGATGACCAAAAAACAGAAGAAAAGTCGGAGCTGGTCTGGGTCGCGGTCACAACGTACGAGGGTCTCCCCCATCGCGACACGCGATGGGGTATTTTCCATAAAATAATATTTTTTTTCCTTTTTAATTTAAACGTACACTTAAGTGTTTGATTGATTTAACCGTATATACTTAGAAAATGGTCTTGGGACATCATAAACATTATTTGAAAATAAAAATAACTAAATACCCGAAGTTCTCCGATGATTATCGGTTCGCAACATAACTCGAAAAATAAAATTTTGTGAATGACTGAAGTGGGTCGGGTTTTACAAAATGGTAAACCGTAAATGTTCCAAAAATGTTCATGATAAATTCCAACGTATTGTTTTTAAAGATTGATGTTATACGTTATTTGAAACACTTAGTTTGGTTCCATTTGACATAAGTAAACTAAGGGAAGAAGGTTGGGCTGGAAAAACTGCACCAAGGCTGGAAAACTTAAAATTTTGGCTAAGTCCAGGATTTTCATCAAAATTATCGAACTTTCTGTCAAAGTGATAGTCTCGCGGGCGTGAAGGGTCATGGGGTCTAGGTTGCGACACGCGGAGAGCACTCGCGTTACCCAACGGATGGATCTGAGTGGTTCGCGACACGCGACAACCAGACTCATTTTTTAAATTTATTTAACATTTTCTATGGGGTGTTTTGGTTAGATTTGTTGTAATCCATTGTTACTAACGTGTTACTTGTATTGGTAGCAGGTAAAAGGTAGTATAGGAGCGGGTTAGGATTGAGTTACCATTTTGGATGAACCGAACACCATGTGAGAATATATTTGTAAACTAGTAGTACATGTTTAACTAATGTTACATACTCTGATATTAGGGGGGTGTTTAATCTTTAGAACTTGTACCTGAGATTATGATTATCTCATGGTTAATATATATTAATGTAAAACGTCAAAATTTTCTGGGATGAACTTTTATACATGAAATCGACATGTTTAAGGGCTGGGGTCTTACAAATATTATGGATTGTAATAAATTAGATTAAAATATTATGCTTGCTATTAATTTATAATTTTTGTTTTTTGACTTTTTAATTTTTTTCTCTGCTTTGTGAAATCGTCAAAGATGACTTCTTTGTTGTCAAGACAAATGGCTATGGCCTTCACCTCCCGCCCGACCCGGAAATAGAGAATCCTATCTATATATACATTTACAAACATCTTGCTAGTATAAGTGCATCTTGCTAAGTCAATTAAATATTAAGGATTGTATTAAAGTGGATTGTAATATTATGGATTGTAATAAATTGGATTAAAATATTATCCTAGCTATTAATTTATAGTTTTTGTTTTTTGACTTTTCATATCATTTGGGGGGTTTTCTTGGCTTTGTATCTAAGCGCAACGAATTTAACAACGGAGTTAGTTGTGTAATAGATAGATTTTTAAATGTTAAATATGAGTTGGTCATAATTTTATAAATGGTTTTGGTCGTTATATTTTTTTTCTTCACGTGGCGTTAAAGCAATGCAATGATTTTGTGTGCTCACGTTATCCCCCGGCAACCTTCATTGAACACCTATTGGTGATGTAGGAATTTAAATGTTTTGTGTACTCCTATTATGCCCGCATCATATAACCGTCTCTGCGGCAGTGTGTGGCCCGACATATCTAGTCCAAATATAAGTTCAAAGTAGCGTTCAAAGTTTAAAACTAGAAGGTGTGATGTCTACGTGTATAAATCTACTATGTAATAAACAAATATCCTCAATGTCACGTGTGGTGTTCATATTAACCCTCATAAAAAAATTATCTATCTCTTCTATTAAATACTAATTATTTTAAATAATTAAATTATATAATTAAATATAAAAAACGTAAATCTTCTTAATTTAATAATTTTTTAAAACTTAATAAATTATAATAGGAGTTCAGTTATATCTTATCTTAAAATATAAGTTTATAATTCTTAAACTCTATTAGTTGTTATTTATAATTTTGAATATTCATTTTTCTTATTTTACGGATGTATATATAAAAAGCTTTATTATTTCTTATACTTATGTAATACACGGGTTGGTATAACTAGTTTCAAGTCATCCAAATATTAATTATATACGAAACTAATTATATCATTTTTCAAGACGTCCCGTATAATATACGGGTTGGTATAACCAGTTTCAAGATATCCAAATATAATCTGAAAGTAGTGTTTAAAATTCAAAACTACAAGCTGTATGTCTATATCTATAAATAATATTAGGTTCATTTAAAATTTGATTTGTGGGTATTCTACTAGTAGTAATAAGTCATGTGGGCTCCTAAGTTTAGTCCAATTTAATTTGAGTAACTTCATCTATTATAAACTAATAAAAGATTTATAAACTAACAAAAGAGTAAATGAGGACTACCATTTCTATTTTAGAAAGTAAAAAATAAAATAATCTTGTCCCATTAAAGAATGAAATAAAATAGCATTATAATTGTAGATATCATTTGCATATGACACATAACAAGATGACTCCTTTTGTTTTGAGGTTGATTTTTCATCTTTATGGACACCAACAAATTGTATATGATGCAAATGATGATATTGACAGTGTCCTTGATATACTTTCTACGGCTACTACAAAATTATTATTTTGGATGAAGTGTAAGTAACTTATGAAAAACCGTAGAAACTTATTTATATTAACTTTCTTACACAATTTGTGTAGAAAATGAAAAGGCGTTGTTGGGAACCAGGACAAAGACACTTTTCGATTCGTTAAATTCATTCGATTTCTCTTTCTCACATGATAAATGGACTTCTCTCAAGTTTGCTAAACCATAAGTTAGTACTAAGGTTGTTTTTTCATTCATGCTACTAGATTATATTGAGAAGAAACGTGGTTTACGTAATGAAACTAGACTAGATGTGATATCAATGAGTAATCAAGAGCAAAGATCAGAAATGTAAGTAATATCGAGTATCTTATTTATATTCATAGAATTGGTTTGACATCTTTAGACAAATGGTGTACTTTCAAATCTAAAAAAAAAATTACAAGTTTCTCTTTTTTTATGTTTTACAGTGACAATAAATAAGGATCAAAGACTGTCAATACCAAGGGTTAGTTTCTTTTTTATATTACTAGCTTACACATACTCAACTATATGTTGCATGATCTAAAGTTAAACTACCAATAGAACATTAGATCAAATGTTGTAGACAAAAAAAATTGAAGATTTATGAGTATTAGCAATAACCTTTTATTTTTCATTATTATACATAATATGTAACGTTAATTACAATAGCAAGTTAAAGTTTATGAATTATATCGTTTTTGTTATTTAACCCATATAATAGGCGGGCTTCTAACCTAATAAATCTTATATGATATAAAAAATAAATATATTTAGAAGATCCTGAATGGTTCACTAAAACATGGACTTAATTTCCCTCGCCTTCAGTGTCGATTTTTTCTAACAGTAAAAACTAAAAACACATCATTAAAATCACCAAGGGAAAGCTGGAAAGGATACATAAATAAAGGGCTAGCAAATAGCAAACTAAACAAAAATCACCAAGAATTACATAACATATGAATGCATTATTGGATAAAAGTAGGAATGTAGGATGCCAATTAACTTTCATTGAGACTTCAACATAACATAATCTCCTACATGAAAGTCAATTGGTATTCTTCTTGCGATAAAGATTTCTATAGGCCTTGAGCGACTTTCACATGAACTCTAATATTTTTAGCGGTAGCCTTCGCCGCTTCTTTGCTACTAGTTCCTGTTGACCAGCTTCACCATAGGTAAGTAGTTATTTTAACTTCCTCAGCAATATATAATGCGGGTCCACAATACATAAAATTTACCAGAAATCATGCTCGCTTAATAAACCCGCTAATGTTTGATTTCAAAGGCTCGAGTTGAGTCCAAGCTCGGATAACAGGATTAAAGAAGAATAAAATTAAAAAATAAATAAATAAATAAAAACTTAAGTTTCTGGACACAGTTCTAACAAATGATTCCACACCAGTAAAAAGTGTAAAGGTTTTGTTAGTTGCTATTTAGCCTCTTTGATATACTTTTTTCATGTATTTTTGTGTTGTTTTTGATGTATTATTTTGTTTTTATCTGATAACTTTCTAAAAGCTCCTCTATCAGCTAAATGCACAACCATGCATGCATGCATAGGGTAGAAGACCACTAGAATCTTACAATTCATATATCAGCTAGATAAGATCATAAGATATAATTTCTTTATATTGGTTGAATTTATTTACAACTCAAGCAAGCCAAAAGCAAACAGAAGAATTCACCTACATCTCAAATTTGGATGGAAGCAATCCAAGTTTAGAGTCTAGTCCCTTGCAGCTTTTGAACTAGTGATTGGCTTTTGAAGAGGCTTCAACCCGGCCATGATGTCAGCAAATGTAGGCCTTAATTTTGGATCTCTGTACAAATTAGGAAGCATCATTTTTATCTCTTTTCTATAGCCCTAACTGCATGTCATAACTACAGATGGCGGTCATTTTTGGCCGACCCGCAAACACTTGCTTTATTGCAATAAGTTTTTAAACAATGAATGCGATTACAAATGACTAAATAAAATGACCTCGAAGGTTGTATGCATTAAAAGTAGACTTTGGGTAATTTTCAACCACTTTGACCCATTCGGCTTTTACCTAGATTTTTTTTTCTTGACCCATTGTAATAAAACACAACCCAAAATTGACCCAATTTATAACCCAACAGTGAGTTCATTCTAATACATGATGCTTTGTTTTTATGAATTTTATTAATTAAAAAAACTGGGTTTAGGAACAGAATACTCACGTTTGCCAACATCTTGTAATAATATCAGCAATCGCGGGGTCCACGTCATCAGGAACTTCAAGACGCCGATGCTGAAATCCAACTGCACCAACAACTTGCATCGGGTTCATTCCACCCCATGGTTGTTTCAATGTACATAGCTCCCATAAAATGACTCCAAAGCTGTAAACATCACACCTGCAGTGCATTGCCTCAAATCATCATTATAAAATAGAATACATAACACATTTTTCCCCCTGAAAAATTAATTATAACATGATACTAATTTATTTACATAAGAGACTACCAACTTTTCATCTGAAGGCTCATTTCGTAGGACCTCCGGAGCCATCCATTCCGCCTGAAAAAAATAACATATACCACATTGAATTGTCAATACAAGTCATGTTGTTACATAATTATCAATGACGTTTAAATTAATGCATAAAATCTTCTAAATCATTTTATTCATAATCAAATTTGACACATGAATTACTTATAAAAACAAAATAAAAACTTTTGGGAAAAAATGTTCACCTATTTGGAAACATTAACCATTACTAGTTATTTTAGTTTATTTAGTTTCATTTTCATGGTCATTTGCTTGTATAAACAGGGCGTTACCTCTCAATGAAATACAACACAAATTGTATATTTATTGAATATGGCTATAGTAGTTAAAAGAAGTATGGTCCAGCAAGAACATACCGTCCCTGCAGTAGACCTTGATGAAAGGAACGTACTGTATTTCATTCTTGACAACCCAAAATCACAAACCTGATGACAGCATAATATCATATATTAAAATATGAAATCCCGTTTCAGTTAAGGCTCAAAAGATTTGTATGCTACCTTCACAACCCAGTTTTTATCAACAAGGAGATTCGGAGACTTCAAATCACGGTGAACTATGACTGGCGTGCAGTTATGCAGATAATTCATACCGCGGGCCTGAAAGTTCAATTTTACAAGATATACAACAGAGTCAGAATGAACCATATAAAAAGGCATCAAGATCTGAAGGTTGCAGAAATAGCATACAGCATGAAGGGCTATCCGCAAACGTCGTCTAATATCAAGTTGATTGTTGGGCCGGTGGATTAATCTGTACAAACTACCTCTGCAAGAGATAATATGTCTTTCATTACTATGGAGTAAACAGATTTATGAATGAAAACAAAAAACTCATCAACGTATGCAAGTGATGAAAAAGAGACTAGGACCAAGTCAAAGAAGAAACCAACTTCCTGACAGGAGATATTCTGATGAGAACATCAGAGTGATGACCTAATGCGAGTATCAGAGTATTCTATATTTAGTAGCCACAAACAAGGATAATGGGTGCACCACTATGGAGCATCAGATCATATGTTCCCCTCTCCTTATTGGTTACTATTTTCGTTCTTGTAGTTCAGTAATTCTTTTTATTTTTTCTAGGAACATTCTAGAGTTCTGCAAGCTTCTATAAATACAATGTCATGTAGTGAATGAATGAAAGTTTAAGTGAGTTAATCCTCTAATCCTCTAACCTTATGGTCAAAAGTAGGGTATTCTTGTATCCATTGAGGTGGTGGATGTTGGAAAAACAGGAAAATATATGGTTTCTGACTAACTTATGAGTTATGACACAATTAATTATGTTCAGTTGTTGTTAAACTATTTATCAGTTAATGGGTTAGCGAACTCCATGATGAGAGCTTTGCAACAATCTAAGGTGTGTACAAAACTGAACTAAAAGACGAATGAGATATCAAGGTTCAATGTTGTGTGTTTGAAAGGGAAAATGTGAGAATTTGCATTTTCCTAGATAGTTGAGTGAAACTTTAAAGTGGTATATAAGTAGGAGACTCCTAAGGATGTTGTTTCAAAAGAAAGAGACACAACTAGGGACCTTAAGGTGCGAAGCACCCTAACTAGCCAATACACATAGCATACAAGTTGTTCCTTTGTTTTTAACTTTGTTTGTTGAAGCTCTAAAATAGTACGGTCTACTCATCACAATATGTTAGTGGTAGTTTACAACTTCAGTATTAGTAAATTTTATATGGTTGTGTGCTCTATTTTTCTTTTCTTCTTCGGTATATTTTTTATTATTTTATACTATATTTTAGTTATCACTTTGAAATCGGGGCTCTCAGCAGGAGCAACCTCTTTATACTTTGAGATAGAGGTAAGGCTCACCCCCATCACACCCTCCGTAGATCCTACCAATAGCTCTGCTATGAGTGGGATCATACCGGGTACGATCGTTTGTTAAAGGTCTACTATATTATATGAATACTGAATTTTTGTAAACTAATTTTCCACTTTAAATTGTACAAAGATAGCTTCATATAATACTATATATTTGCAAGAGGAATGCAAGATTAAGTTGTTACTTCAATGTTAATCATGAAACACCATTTTCTTGGAAATCTCTGTAGTTGCCTTACTATAATAACAACAATTTTTCATCTAACTAGACATGGAATCACCTACCTTAGAACCAATTGTCATACAAATGTTAGCTTGTTGTTAAAATGCTATAGCTAAGTGGTAATTAGCTATAAGAGAAGCACATATCCCACATGAACATCAAATCCTGCTCTTTTGAAAATTACATGGTATTTCCAATTGTTGACACGCATTAGAAGATGACAGTAAAAGAACATCTTGGAAAGATGCCAAAAGCCTAAATTTCAGGAATTGTATATTTTTGTTAAAAAGAAATAGAACTAAATTCCCAATACAGTGCAACATGATATTGAATATTATATATATTTTATGATTTAAATGGCATAAGAGTGTAGCTAAGTTGAGAATGTCAGTATACCTAGGCAGAAATTCAGTAACAATTGAAAGATGTGGAGCCCGTGTTACAGCCCCCATGAAGAGTACCACATTGGGATGCCGAACTCGTTTCATGATGCCCACCTTCACATAAAACAAAAAACAGCACAAACACAATGTAAATATGACTTGCTCACATTCTTAAGAAGAAAGAGTATAAGGCTTAAATAACACACTCCCAATTATTTACACTTTTTTTTTTTTGAACAGCAAAAGACATTTTATAAAATTATTTACACACATCCCACATATTGTTAGTTGAATACAAGGATCTGCATTCACTGGCATGATTATATATAATGATTTAAATAAGTTAACATCATGTAAATACTATGCATCAATTAGTGTGATCGTTAGATAAGAGCATCATACCTCACTTTTGAATTCCTCAAGGGATTCAACCGTTATTTCTTGGTCTAGAAACTTTTTAACAGCAACTTCCTGTAAATTTAAATGATTGGAAAGAAGGTAATATAAATCTCTTCAGCACTGAAGACAAATATATACATACATAAAAGTTATTAGGAATGCAATACAAATGTAACACCATAATTCTGCAGAAGATTCATAGGACCCTGTTTATTTCAAATCATTATAGTCCAAAAATAGTGATTATAGCCTGAGCTGGGGGCACAAAAATCCTTAAACGGGGGCACATAAAGTTTGCAATGGGGCATCTAAATATCTAAGTCACAAAGTTAGATGAAAGTATGGAACAAAACAAAACTAATCTGTTGGAAATCAGGCCCCTAAACACTCACGTAAACAAGAAGATTTACTGCTTTAAACTATGGGCACTTTCATTCATACTTAACATTACATTAAATAAGAAAAAAAAATAAACTTGCACCAAAAGAATAGGAACCCACTAACCCACTATTTTGACTCACTAACTAACTACCCATGATCTAATTAAACACATAAAACATGTGACTAAATAAACAAGCTCTAATGACCCGGTTTTGACCCGTATCCATCTAACTAACTTGACCCGATCAAGATTATAACCTACATTCACCCCCTTAATCTTGATCTCTATCTTTCATCTTGCTTTCTGTTTTTTTTTTTCGATCAAACCATAGATTCTGCTCCTGCTAGCTTGCTCCTTTCTCAATACCATAAAGAAGCAACCACCAAGATCACTTTTTTTTCGTACAGTGCTAAACATCACAATTTAGTGATATGCTGCTTTGTTTGACTTTTCAATTTGACAAACCCTTCATTTTGTTATACCTCTCACTGTAAACAAAAAGCAACAACCAAAGACTCCTCTTTTGGCTAAATATCTGCAAGTACCAACAAACAAAGCAGACACCCAAAATTATCCTTTTTTTTTTCTTTCATAACAGCTAACAAAAGAAGCACCCATGTCGTCTTCATAACCACGCAGGTTTCTTCTACCAAAAACAGAACAAAACGACTTTCATGCATGCCCTCCTTCTCGGTCTTCATTCTCCCTTGATGAGCCTTCGGTCTCGGTCACCGGTATCGATCTAAGGTTAGCCGCCGGTCTTGATTTGTTGCAACTTCACGGTCTTCTCGGTCACTGCTACTACGGTCTTTCTTCTTTCTTAACGGTCTTCTCGGTCATTGCTAGAACTTAGTTCCAGCCACAGTCTTTTTCACGCCGGTCATCGGTCACGGTCTTCTTCTCCGGCGACGGTCACGGTCTTCAGTCGCTGCTGTTAGCAGCCGGTCTTCCTTCTTGTTGTGATTCACATGAAATTGCCTCTGATACGTACTTTCTGTTGATTCCTTAATTGATCAACCCTCCTGCTTATCGATCACAAATTAAAAACTTGTTGTTCATATACTTTCTTGTTCTCAAAGAACCAATTTTGATGGTTCCATCCTTCGTCTTCAGACCCGCAGCCAATGGGCTGCTCCCTTTTCTTCGAAAATCGACTCTCAAAACAGCCTTTTTAACCCTAGGGCTCTGATACCAAATGTTGGAAATCAGGCCCCTAAACACTCACGTAAACAAGAAGATTTACTGCTTTAAACTATGGGCACTTTCATTCATACTTAACATTACATTAAATAAGAAAAAAAAATAAACTTGCACCAAAAGAATAGGAACCCACTAACCCACTATTTTGACTCACTAACTAACTACCCATGATCTAATTAAACACATAAAACATGTGACTAAATAAACAAGCTCTAATGACCCGGTTTTGACCCGTATCCATCTAACTAACTTGACCCGATCAAGATTATAACCTACATTCACCCCCTTAATCTTGATCTCTATCTTTCATCTTGCTTTCTGTTTTTTTTTTTCGATCAAACCATAGATTCTGCTCCTGCTAGCTTGCTCCTTTCTCAATACCATAAAGAAGCAACCACCAAGATCACTTTTTTTTCGTACAGTGCTAAACATCACAATTTAGTGATATGCTGCTTTGTTTGACTTTTCAATTTGACAAACCCTTCATTTTGTTATACCTCTCACTGTAAACAAAAAGCAACAACCAAAGACTCCTCTTTTGGCTAAATATCTGCAAGTACCAACAAACAAAGCAGACACCCAAAATTATCCTTTTTTTTTCTTTCATAACAGCTAACAAAAGAAGCACCCATGTCGTCTTCATAACCACGCAGGTTTCTTCTACCAAAAACAGAACAAAACGACTTTCATGCATGCCCTCCTTCTCGGTCTTCATTCTCCCTTGATGAGCCTTCGGTCTCGGTCACCGGTATCGATCTAAGGTTAGCCGCCGGTCTTGATTTGTTGCAGCTTCACGGTCTTCTCGGTCACTGCTACTACGGTCTTTCTTCTTTCTTAACGGTCTTCTCGGTCATTGCTAGAACTTAGTTCCAGCCACAGTCTTTTTCACGCCGGTCATCGGTCACGGTCTTCTTCTCCGGCGACGGTCACGGTCTTCAGTCGCTGCTGTTAGCAGCCGGTCTTCCTTCTTGTTGTGATTCACATGAAATTGCCTCTGATACGTACTTTCTGTTGATTCCTTAATTGATCAACCCTCCTGCTTATCGATCACAAATTAAAAACTTGTTGTTCATATACTTTCTTGTTCTCAAAGAACCAATTTTGATGGTTCCATCCTTCGTCTTCAGACCCGCAGCCAATGGGCTGCTCCCTTTTCTTCGAAAATCGACTCTCAAAACAGCCTTTTTAACCCTAGGGCTCTGATACCAAATGTTGGAAATCAGGCCCCTAAACACTCACGTAAACAAGAAGATTTACTGCTTTAAACTATGGGCACTTTCATTCATACTTAACATTACATTAAATAAGAAAAAAAAATAAACTTGCACCAAAAGAATAGGAACCCACTAACCCACTATTTTGACTCACTAACTAACTACCCATGATCTAATTAAACACATAAAACATGTGACTAAATAAGCAAGCTCTAATGACCCGGTTTTGACCCGTATCCATCTAACTAACTTGACCCGATCAAGATTATAACCTACATAATCTTCTAATTTGAACTATTTATGATTAAGAAAATAAAAAAACTCGGCGACCTAAATGCCACCCTACCTTTGACACCTAATTGTTCTTGTTGTATATTAATTGTTTATTGACAGTTTAGTTTATATTAATTATTTTACTTGTTTGTCACAATAAAATATGTTTTTGCATTGAAAGTGATTTGATTATCTCCTGATAGTTGTGTTGTATTAGTAGATTTTAAATGAGTTAGTACTGATATGATGCAACTTGGAAAGTGTTATTTAAGCAACAACTTTTTTCTAAACACTCTTAATAAGTATTATATGTTTGCGTTCTTTTGTTAAGGTGTTCGTTGCTTAGAAGGTTCATGATTCTTTTAATTGTTTTAAGAACTAATGTTGGTCTTGATTTCTATTTTGATGTCTTTATGATTCTATTAATTGTTTGACCATTGTTTTGGTGCTTGGTGTTTTTGTGGTTTCAATTGACTCGACCCGGTTTTTGCCCCTGTAAATAAAATTTCTGAATCCGCCCCACTGGACCCATAGTCTTCATAAAGGAATAAAAGGAAATCCTAGTAATGGCATGGAGTGAATTCTTCTAATACTGATGACTCATTTGTTACTTCCTCAATGGCTAATCTATCACAAATATTTTCCTGTTTTACACTTATGACTAGGTGTGGATCTTTCATTATACTAGAAACATTCACCTTTGGCACGCCTTGCTATGTTGAGATACAAACCTCCTTCCTAAGGTATTTTGATATAGGATACTATGAGCAATATCTTGTTGTTTCGCTAAGGAATAAGCCTCCTGTGATGATTTAGGCTTAAACATCTTGACCATGCACTTAATTTCTGGTCTAAGCATTCCCAGGAACAAACGAGTAGTATATTCTTCACAGATTGATATTTTGTTTAACAAAGAATCAAATTAACCACAGTGATCAGTAAGTGAACTTGTTTGATAAAGAATATTAAGTTCTTCCATTCCATCGCCTACGCCCTAGGAGGCTAGGATTATAGATGATAATTCTGTTATAGCTGATCGAACATTTACTTGCCATGGTAATTCTTCCAAAGTACATCCTCTAGTCTGAACATATGGTGCCACTGCAATGCCACTCCTTCCAAATTGACAACAGCAAAATGAAGCTTCAAATATTATGGATTATCCATCAAAGAAAAGTGCTCACATGTATAAATCCATCCTTTAATGTCCTCAACATCTTTTGCACAGTTGATTGTAACCCTGCAATTGCTGATTGCAAAGCTGTCTCAATCCTCAGCATGGTTCTTTCATGCTCTTTCAGGGTTTTATCCACTACATGCTGTCTCATATTCACGTTAGTCCCTCAATGTCATCAAAATGTTTAGGTCACCATAGCTCCGATAGATCGGGCTCTAATACTATTGATAGCAAAGGGAAGAACAAAATCTTGAGAGAGAAAGAAATGTCTCAACCTTGCTACTCTTTTCATTGACTACATTCTGTTAAATATATGGTATCAACTAACTCGGGTAGTTGTTTGATATATACATTTTTCATCCTTACACTTCTATTTATCACAAAGTGACCACTTAACATTTCTATATATATCAATGACACTCCTTAAGTTGGGACAACCCAATCTCGAGAGGCAGCCCCCCTCCCTCCCCCCCCCCCCCTCTCTTTCTATATACGTATATGTGTGTGTGTGCGCACACACACACACATATATACAATTACACTACATCTTGAACCTTATAAGTATGTGATCAATAAGAATTTTGCAAAAGTGCTTCATCACAATGGCGGCTACCCAATCTCCAAGTCCAAACCACCTTCTCCAATCTCCAAGTACAACCCACCTTCATATAGTCTCAGTTATGTAAGGAGCACAAGTTACTCTCATAAATGAAGAAAAAAATCTACCTTATTATCAAGTATGTTTAGGATTATACTATTCAATGTTCATAATCCATGCTTATGAACATTGAAGCAGTCACCTAGGTATTAAGCATCTATGCAAAAGCAAATGACATGACCCAATAATGAAAAAATCCAAAAAAACAAACTAATAGAAAAAATGTAGAGAAATTCGAACACACATGAAACTATTATGAAAATCAACTTACAGTTCCATGCCAATCGCCACGATAAACCTCTCCATACGATCCTACAACATAGAGATAGTTATTAGTTGGCTTACTATTGACTAGAACAAGGAGGCAATACCATTAAATAGCAACCAAGTTTTACAAATGTTCTAATCTCATCTCTTTTGACTTTTTTCTAAACGCATTTCATCACTAACTTTGAAAATGTCGAGCTCATTTTGTTACTAACAATATATTCACGGGGTATGTTCGCAAATGTTAAAACTTAATTAGTAACTTTGGATTCTAAAGCGTACAAAGGTATTTAAAGGTATTATAGGTTTTAAGGTCATCTTTTTTATTTAATGATATTTTGCAACAATGAGGCACACTTTCAAACATTAGTGACCAGACGAGCACAAAAAATTGCTTAGTAACCAAATTGGAACATTGGTGGTACTCTAATGCTATTTAATGGTATCACCCCTTACAAACATTTGAAAATTCACAAGATTAGTAGTACCCAATCCAATACGTTCACCCAAGGTGATATCCTCCCATGAAATCTCACAGTCTGCTACATCCTTAAGGGAGACTTCCGAATTCAAACTATCATTACCCGCAGCCCTATCTAAAACATCATTCTGAATTGCTTGTAAATTACCAGATTCTCCTTCTCCGTCCCTTCTTGGACAGTCCACAAAATTAGGCAAACCAGTTGCCACCACTGCTGCAGCCGTCACTGTGGCTGCAGCTGCTACAGGTAGTTCTATGTTTGGATCATTTGTACTTTTTGTAGCGGCCACCACCATTGATGACGCAACAACTGCGGCCGCTGCGGCAGCAGCCGCTGCTGGAACTTTTGTTGCATATTGCGCTGGATTGGGTTGGGATTGTGACGAAGTGTCCTTGGCGCGTGCATGATGGGAAGGTAAAATAGGCAAGAATCTAGGAGGACGATCTAAATGGCTTTGGCTTTGTCTTTGAGCCTTGGTCCTCTCATCTTGTTCATCATACACTACAGTAAAGAGATTTGGGGGAGCAACAACACCACTTTCAAGTAATACATCATGCAGTTTCTGGGCTAATTGAGGATTTTCTTTTGCAGCATCAATCATGTATTGTGAAACATCTTTTACCTTCATTTTTCGTGCTGCAGGGGAACTAACACCTTCAGTCCATGAAGGGGATCTCGCATGGCTGTAATTAAAAGGCCTTAAAGGGATTTCACCAATTTTGTCCAGGTGGGTCCCAAACTCCGAGCTTTCTTCAGATGAAGTAGTAAGACCACTTTGGGAAGAAGTTACACGAGACTGCAAGGCATCCTCATCTCGGGACCATGGGCCTGATGAGAAGGAAGATTCATCATGATCAACGTGGGATGGAATAAGTGTTCCAGGGTCTGCCATTAGATCAATAATGTATTCCCTGCGTCCATATAAGTAACTGGTTTAGTTCATTGTAATTAGCTAGCATCAAGATGATAACAATTTTAATATTAAGGGCAAAACCTTCCATCAGCAATTCGTATGAAGTTCATTGCAACGTCAGTGGATCCAGTATATTGTTTCCCTTTCACCAAGCAGCAAGGGATACCAACACTATCAGCCAAAACCTATGAATATAGAAGATAATTGAAATGAATAAGCCATGCTATAATTTCAATTCATGTTCAGATATAGGTGTCTTTTTAGGATTCAACTTCACTTGCAGAGATCGCTTTGGAAAACTAGTTTGTCCGTATTCATCAAGTCAAACGAAATGACATTTACTTCAAATTTGATTTTCAACAATAATCTGATTTTATGAATATAGTGAAATACGAGGTTTTATCCATAAAAAATACACTTGGGGCGAAATTCAATCCATTTCCTTTAATCCGATTCTTTTTTATTTTAACCTTGAGAGCTGCTAGAGATAAAATATGACAAAAATTTTCCCATTCATGGATCAAATTGCCAAATTTATTTAGAAGACAATGAAAACTGATGCACCAACAATCAGGAAATACACTTATGAGAGAGAGAGAGAGAGTACCTTGAAAAGCAATGCTCGATGACGAGCCATCCCAATTTTCAGTGAGCCAAGAGGCAAAACCATGCTTCCAAGAGTTGCCTTCAGTTTATAACTGGAATTTCTCCATTCAAGCAACATCTTATCTGGATCCCCAACAGGCCCACCCATGTGATTAGAAACTAAAACAGCAAGTTTCTGCAACACATTTTGATCTGATTCTGATTTTGACTTGATAGTAATCTCCAGTGCACCTTTTTCAAGCTGTAACAGCTTAGCATCCGTAGCCTTGTTGACTACAACTGCTTCCCATGTGATATTATCCGACACCGGAGTTCCTTGTAAACTCGTAAGGGAAGGCATCTCTGGTAACGAAGCTGTTGGTGAAGTCTCGTACAAATCATAGAATCCATCCAGGATCTTATCATCATAACTAAGAGCACTGTAATTCTGTTAAGTATGAGTGATTCTAGGATATGAGAAAGGGATACATATCCAAAATGTCACACTTTAACACCAAAAATAAGTTGCAGTCATAGATATCAAATAGCTATGAGTGACTACAGTTTACAGTTTATTATGCATGGAAATCTGATGAGGAGCTGATCCAAGAGCTCAGGGACTGTTACATGGATCAGCTAGATAGAGATAAAAGGGACAGAAAGGGCCCAAACTTTTTCCCCTATAAAGGTCTCAACTAGCTGGACCAGAATTCCTTCAAGGACTCTGGACTCCGATTTCGCTAGTCAACAAATTTTCCCAATTTTTGTAACATGGATTTGTTTTCTTTTCTAATGTATTTGATTGAGTGAATTTTAGGTGTTTAGTTTGATTTTTTAAGTGTTGATTGTCAATTTGGACTTTGTGACAATACCTGCCAAACTTACAATTCCCCTATAAAGGGGGCTTGATGTAAATATATCATTTTCTTTGAGATTTACTACTCTTTCTTTCTCCTGGTCTACATCAAAATCAAATAATAAAACTAGGAACTGAATTTACCCAATATCGAAACGCGAGGACTTGTGCAGGAGTATTGTGGTGTGGAGAAGAAGCCCCCAGGCTGATCTGCTTCACAGCTTCAATCTGGACGGCTTCGGGATCCTCCCTTGCACTTAACTCCAAAGCCATTTGAATTTGGTACACCTCCTCTGTGGTTTCTGGATCCTCATTCTTATCTTCAGTTTTCATATAACCTAAATTACCACCACTACTTGATGATGGTGATGAAGATGCATCACTCAACCTTTGATGATTCACCTTTGAACAACTCTTATCATCCGAAGAAGTCTGATTCGGCATCATATGTAGCTTTTTCAACAGATTCTTCATAATCTAATCTCGTTCTAGATTCTAGTTTTAATTTAAGCCTCAAATGAATATAAAATATGTATATAAATCTGATCAAAGTCAATGCTAAAGAAGACCGCACGAAAATGCCATAAACGTCTCCATTTTCGTAATCCGAGCATCAATTTAGTTAACAAGTTGAAGAAACCATAAGACCTACCATCTCGAAACCCACCGATTTGATGAAATCCGAGAACACGGAAGTAGCAATTGGTAATTACTTCACGCGGATGCTTGCTTGCTTGCTTGCTTAAATTAGTAATGTTTTACACATTTGTAGGTATAGAATGGGAAATAGGGGGTGAATTACAAGTATGATTTGGGGTTTCTTTTGATTTCAGAGAGAAAAGATGAACCACTCAAGATGAAAAGTGGAGGAAAAGGGTATGGAAGAGACGACAACGAGCAACAAGTGGGAGCGAGATGATGACCCACTTGAGGTTTTAGAGGTACAAACGTTTATTTATTTTTTATGAAATTGAATTTAATTGCTGGAAATGAATAAGAAAACAGGTCGCGTTTTTCATTTTCCTTCTTCTTTTTTCTAAATTTGTAGTTATTTTGATCCGACGTTCACCCTCCGATCCATTATTAATTCTATCCTATAATTTAATTAAATAAAATACTATTGTTTTATTTTTTTAAAATCTCTTGTATCTCATTTCTTATATTAAATAAAATACTATTGTTTTAGAGATGGTTATGCATCGGATTTAAAAAAAACACATGATAAACAAGATGCATTATAGTGGAAAAATTAAACTTTTATACATAATCGAAAGCCAAGTACATAATAGGAATAACTAAGGTCTATATAGAGAGCATTTAGTCTATGCCAGTATTCCTCTTAAAAGGTAGCGGTTGTTCAAATGTCTTCAACATGATGCTAACATATACTTATTGCATTTTGCATACCCTGATATGCATGTTAAAGATCAACGCAAGCGTTGTTGATTATTAAGTGCAAAAACACTTTTTGACAAAGTATGTCAAAATCCACCACTTTTGCAATTTAAGAATCCAGTGTCACAAACAAACATTTTACCAAGTACTAAGGTAGCACATAATACACCATACATAAAATTAATCAGCTGAACCCCGTCCCCCCATATATCACGTGATACCATTTATCCTCATCACTGTCAAGAGAACTCCGTAGGGGCGCAGCCATGGTTGCAAAAGTCGCTAGACACTTCCAAGTTAGTTGACTGGAGTTGTGAGTACTTGCCCAAGTCAGGAGAGTTGTAAGTACTTGCCCACGTAGGCGGGGAGTACTCGATCGCCTCGGACAAGTTTTACAACAGTGGTCGCGGCTACTTAGGTTCTAACCAAATTGGTCAACCGCAGCTATCAACCAGTCCAATCCTTATGAGCCGTTATGGTTTTCCCTATTGCATGCCTTTAGCCAAATGACAGCTTGGTTGACTCCCTAAAAACATGTTGACGCTTTAATTTGGATTCTATCTATGCATACCTCAATGCTTATTGGTTATAAAACCATTTACTAACATCCAGGGGCGGCCCAGGGGTATAGGCGGGAAAAACCGTTTAAACCGGCCGGTTTGAATCTCGTAAGAACCGTGAAAAACCGGAGACCCCCAAAAAATCCGGCCGAACCGATTCAACCGGCCGGTTCGAACAGGTTTTTAAAACACTGCTCGTGAGCTCTTTTTGACACGTTTTTGTTTTCGTAAGCGGTTTATTATATTTGACACGTTTTTGTTCACGTAAGCGGTTTATTATATTTTGTTTCATGTATGTTTTTTAATGTTTTAATAAAATTGTTTTTTATTAAGACATTATGTTTGAATTTTAATTGAAAAGTGTTTAAAAAATAATAATAATAAAATAATATCAACTCACACCATTAACTCATGGATTCATATTTCTCTTTGGTGTGTGAGTCTAGTCACTATCTACGTTATAGAACTCCAGACAAACTCCTTAATCCATACCTTATACCCTGAGGGAAGAAAGAAGCTTAAGACGGGGGAAGAATGAAACGTCAGAATTGAGAGGGGAGTTAATAAAGGGGTTTAAAGGGAGAAATAAAACTAATTATATTATATATTTTGATAAAAAAAAACTAATAAGGTATTATGTCTATAAAAGATTCAAACCTGATACCTTTCAAATACTACATAATCACTTTATCAATTCATCTAAGAGCACATATATTATTAAATAGATTTTACAACCCACATGTTATCGCGAAAATAATACGGTTAAAACGACCCATCAAAACCAAAGTAGTCATGGGCCGAACAGTTAAAATCCGTTTTCCATACCATAAACCATTGACCGGACAGTTTGGCTTGGTGTTACGGCCGGTTTGTTGAACACCCTAATTATAATTGGTCGGTTTGTTGAACACCCTAATTATAATTATTAGGAGAAAAACAACACTAATTTTTATTCAGAAACAAGAAAGTAGTACGCAACACAATGATCCATTCATTCTGGTTAGTAAACTTTCTACTTCTTTGTTGTGATATTTGTATTGAATCAAAGACGTTCTTGTGCATCAGCTCCACTGATATAAGTTGGCATTTTTAGCATATCTGACGAAGGCTTTCGTCCACAACATAAGTTCCACTGACATTTGAACTATGATGTTGTAAATGTACCAACAACAATCAACAATCATAAACCATTGCTTACATAAGTGAAAAATAAACAATCCTGCAGCTTAATAAGACCCAAAAAGAAACAACTGTTAAGTACTAACAACAAGATTGAAGCCAATACAGACCTTATTCATACGGGATTTGAATATAAGCAGCATCCGAAACAAACGGGACGTCAGCATACATCCCAACAAGACAACACCGAATGCACTCCAAAACTGTGAAAAGGAAAGCAAACGCGAAAGCAGTCCAAAAATGCATACCGGCCTTGCCCCAATACCAGGCACTTGGCAACCAGCGCCACACAGTTCCCGTCACCTGGAGCGCAATTTCCAGTAACATCCCCGTCACCACATGAAATCTAAAGAAGTGGGGCCACTCTTTTCTTCTAACAACTGCCAGGTAAGCAATTATGAAATAGGCGATTAAAAACCAGCTTGGCAGACCCCCCAGAGCGCTTAAAAAAGGGTAAGTTAGGAACTCGAAATCTTCCAAGAAAGGGTGGAGGTGAAAGGCGGTTTCAGCATACATCCATGTTTCATGAAGCGGCATTAGGTAGGGTAAGCATGCTAAAGTTCTCCAATACCATCTTGGTTTTTTCTCCATGGGGGGATATTTGTAACTAAATGCACCGGCATCCTTTGATGCTCTTGGAGAGACTCGCCTTCGAGATAACTTGGGAGGTGTTTTGTGTGTGAAATGACCTAAATGCCCATAGAGTGGTGATGATGCAGCAGAGAGATGAACAGGTGAAGCTCCTGTTGTTAAAAATGACCAAAAAGGTTAGTAAAGAAGAAAAGAATTGGGTATTCTACAGCCATATATGGAATGAAATAGTAGCCTTAAAGGTTGCAACATGCCTGGTTTACCAGCGGGTCAACACGAGTTAAGTTCATTTTAAACACTTTCTGTACAGAAGTTCAAAACTTGGTCTATATATATGGCAAAATCTGGTCAACAGACGTGGTTTCAATATATTTAGAGCTTTGCAAGATTTTAAAAAGGATAGGAGCATTTACAATGATTCAAAACATAAAGAAAATGATAAATAGAAATGTGAAACCAATATGTGCATAAAACCCAAAGTTCATTCCCACACATTATACTTATACCATTTTGGTATTTATATTGCAAGTCTTGAGCATCTCATGTCGAACATACATGATCTTGGCATTATAAGGAGAGCCTTTTAGTTACTGGTTTTATTCTACTCGAAACAAAATGTTTTTGAACATTAAAAACAATAGCTTTTATGCTCTTCAATTCTTTCAACTCAAGACTAAATGATCATGAACATTAAACATATAGTAGTCGAAGGCACTAGGTGCACTCAAGATGCAAAGGGCGAGCCAAGGCGCTTAAAAAGCAAGGGCTTTTTTATGCAAGGCGCATAGTATAAAACTATGAATTTAACAATTTTTAGGGGTTATATCAGACCAATTTTAGCTATTCAGACACGTTAAGATCAAACTTTGGCCGGAGTCAGAGTCCCATCAGAAACTGGCTAGGAGTCCCTCTAGAACTGTGCCTGGATGGCCGCAAGGCCCTTTAGTGCTTTTGAATATTATTCATGAACATACTTAAGCAGATCCTTTTATGACAGTTTCTTCAAAAGATCAAGAAAGCTATAAACAGAACAAGCCTATAAATCTGTTGACAATTTTCTTCATGAAAACACTTGAAATATCTTATGTCCCATTAGTATGATCTACTAACTAAAAAGCCCAAATATTATAAAGGAATCAATGCACATATAACATTTAGCACAATAAAGTAGGTTTTAAGTGAGAGTACACAAACCCTGGGGAGAGAAAGATCTCAGCTCCTGATGAGATTTCAAACAACTCCGAACCCGTGAAATCGAGAGTGCATGTGAATTAAGGACACATTCAGAGATGGACTTCAATGGCTTGTTCTTACAGGGCTTGTTGTTCACCAACTGCCCAGGATGTATGGAGTAACCACTCAAAATCATACTGTAGACCTACACAGTAAACACAGCGTAGAAATACCTCAGAATTGAACTGAATTGAATTGCTATTTGGGGACAGAAATCAGTAGTTGCTCAAATGAATGTTGGATTTTATGTTTAGGGGGCAACTAAGACCTAAATCGACGATAACTGAAATATCTAGGGCAGGCGTACTCAAGGGTTTGAGTATTATCTGATAAACTAACCTGGTGAGTGTGGAGTCTGATTGTGTTTCTCCCCGGCGGATAAAATTGGATGCGGCAACTGCAAATGAGGGTAGACTCCGAGAAGAAGAGAGGGTTTTACATAGAGTAGAAAGATAATGTTATAACGAGGCGTTCTCAAAACAAAACCATTCCGGATGCTTGTAGTATAAATTTTGTTTAGAGTTACTCTGGCTTAATTGGCGGATGCATGCTGGCCAGTGATAGGGATCTGAGAAGCTCATGTTCGATCCTTTAGACAACCATGTTATACTGTTAATTTGCCGTCGTGTCTATGGACGGGTGTATTAGCGGGTTTTCCCGAGAGCTGGTGTAATATTGGCGCTTAAGGGCTTCGTACGGCTGGGTTGGGTCAGCCGACGGTGACCTTTTGTCATTGGATCACCCCGTATAGTGTACCTGAGCCGACATGATGCTAAATTTTACATTAATAACAAATATTGCGTGATGTTTACATTTTTTTGTCATCTGAGTTTTTCTGAATAACGGACTTAGATTTTTCTATTAATTTAAAGGGTATTTAAGTCATTTTAAACTTGAGGAGCTAATTATGCAATATCTCAAAAATAAGTTAACAACTTTAATATTTTAAAGGACTATTTATGTAACTTGTCTGATAAATAAAAAATATACAAAACAAAAAACATAAAAACAAATACGTATAGAACCCTCATCTCTTCGATCTCTCTATACTCTCCAACCCTAGATCCGGCCATCATCCCCAAGCTCTGATCATCGTCAATCACCACCACACGTTATACCTAGCCGCCCCACACATTTTCTAAATTTGCTTTCACAAACATTGGATAAAAGCTTGGATCCGGTTCACCATCTCAAATCATGATCAAACTTTGGATATTAAAGGGTGGGAACTAAGAATGCTTCTCCGGGATTAGCTATGCAGAAAGCGAAGGTTTCATTAACTCCGATGGCGCCACCGCTCATCAAACTTAAGGTTGAAACTCTCTCCCCCATTTGGGGTAGTTTTTGAAACCCATTTTTCATAAAATTCTCAATCTTTAAGTTCAAACTTTGGTTCCTACCATACCAAAACCACACCCTTATTTCTTGGAAAAGTTAGAACTTGCAGTCATAGATTTGTGTTTCATTTCTTTGTAATCAGTGCCACACCTCAATCGATGGCGGAATAACACCTCAATCGATGACGGAATATGCCTATGCATGATGATTGTTCAAAAGCACATGACAACTATTAAAGTTACAATTCTTAATCAAGCCATATTTCATCGATAAAAGAAGTTGAGTACATACAATGATCAAATACAATATATAGTCTAATTAAACTTTAAAGTTTAGGTCTAGTGTCCTTTGTTATAGCATACTCATCAACAACCTGCTACATGTATAAGATAAAAGGTCAACTACGAATAGTTGATGAGTAAAAATATGTTTAGTATATAGCATATAGTTTCAAACATGTGATTCACAATGTCAATTGATAGAGTCGTAGTATATGATTAACATAACAAGTTGAAAGATTTAGACTTTAACATAGACTTTGAAATAAACATCGAAACATATTGTGCATTAGGTTATGCAATAGATTATGCATAATTAAACCTCTATTGACTAGCGTCCTTAACCCGAAGGTCAAGTCATAATGATTAAGTTCCAATCACCCAATGCCAGTCACCGGTCAAATCAGGTGGGTCGTGGTGTGCGGTGTGGTGTATATAAAAATATGACAATTATGGGCCAGTTGTGACACTACTATTGCTTAAGCTTTTAAATTTATAAAACACGGTAACTAAAAAATCACCATACACCACATACACGGGCAAGTGCACCCATCGTTGGCATAGTACAGTGATGGTAAGATACCAAGGTCGTCCAAGGACATAAGGAAAATGAGGCTCTTGATACTTCACCTTTATTAATAGTTAACCAAATCCAAACTTTAAGATTATGAAGTATAAAAGTAAAATAAGAAAAGAAAATATTAAATAAAATAAAGTGAGTTTTACTTAATTCAGTCAAAGATAATATCACTTGGGAGGACTCGCCGATGGTTGGGTTAGTAACCATACTGTAGATAAACTTAACCTTAAGATTGTTATTTCCAAGTTAGACTTGACCGCCTTTCAGCCTCAAGTCCTTATCGTGCGCCCCTCCCGTTAGTCACCCGCGAAAATGACTCATGAGAGGATCGTCTGTAAATAACAAATAAAGTATATGTGAATGCCTTTTACTTGTAGGACCTTATGGTCAAAGTATCTTTACGCTCGGATACGTTGTCATGAACCCGCAAGGGATTAAGACATGTTTCCACCTATGCACTGCTCTCGTGCATGCACAGTTGGTCGTGATCAAAGTCAAGTCCACTAACGCATTACCACCGTATCTACGCAGTGACAAAATATTACCAACCCAATATCCCAACCAATACCTTTAAACCACTCTCACGTGAGTCCCATGTTTATTTACATAGACATAAAACACACGACCGTGTTAGGTTTGACGTCGACACATCACACATCCTTCCTTTGTCCAGCCTCTTTTCCGCTTCGTCTTTCGCGGCCACCATTATGGGTATCCAACTCTTTTAAAACAACCCTCACGCGGTTATGCCCCTTTTGCCATAATGGGTACAATGTTCTACCTCTCCAGCACTATTATGTTTTGTTTCTTTTTGTCCACCCTTGTACCATTGTTGACTTGGCCCCCAATCACGTCGGTTCTGTAATGTGGTCTGAAAGGCGACAACTGCAGGTTCTGACTTTTTTATTATCATTATCACCCTTTGCTGTTCGTCCTCCGATGCTATACAGTATGCCTTCCCCAATGTAGGGTTCGGAATCATAGATAGAATTTGGGTTCTAGGTATACATGTTCCCTTTCTTTAAACTTGCTCAATTTTTTGCTAACATTAAAGATGGCTCTCTGATGCCATATAAAAACAATATCTGGATTTGACATATTTTTTATTCTTTTACCAGTCACATGGTCTCATCTTACGGGATAGCTTCTTGCAAATTGCATCCCAGAAGTGCATAGTAGCTAAAATTAAGCCATGACACATCAATTTTCTGATCAGATTGCAAACAATATGTACAAAAATGCTGTTTATTACATATCTCTATAAATGCATTCTAAGTTATTTATTTAACAATAAAATGAGTTTAGGATAGGTTAAAATTGTTAAATATCAATTGTTTGGTCTCCTGAACTCCTAGAGTCAGCCCTAGAAATGATATTCATAAAAGTTTTACCGGCGTGGCCGACCGCCTGGGAAGTCTTCTTCGCCACCCCAACAACAACTGGTTGTATTGAGATCACAGGAAGCTGCGCTCTTTCGTCAATCATTGCTGTTCTACACAAAACAAGCTACATATTAAAACGTGCCAATTTCAACAAATTTATTTTAGAAAAATGGTTTGGCTAAAAGTTTTTGAGGTCAACCCCGCCCGCATTGACCTGTACAAAGGCTATATCTTTTGACAAGTTACCAAACCCGTCGAGTTTGCCACCTCTAGTAATTAGTAAATAAGGAAGAGATGAATGCGTACACATAGTTTTTTGTCGAGCCAATGAGCCAATTTGTCTGACTCCAGCTTCTGCCGCTTGCACAGCTTGAGCAGACTTGTTCACCCCGTCAGAGATCTCGTGGCTAAATTCATGAGTTATTATGATGTAAGATGTAAGATTTCATTTACTTTTTTCAAAGGAAGAGACATGTACAAGTATGTAGATACGAGTAACCGAGTAATATTAACATTAAATAAAAAGCACACAAAACCAGACTTTCAAACAGTAGGCCACTGTGTATCATTGGGAATTTCACAGTTGAGAAAAAAAGTTAATCGAGTATATATATATATACTGTGGATTAGGTGCATGCTAACCTCAAGTCACTAAGCTCGAGAGTCAGATCACTGATTTCCATGCCAGAAAGCCTAATTGCAGCCATGGTACTAGGAAGCTCCTCACGTGCAGTATCTGCCAACTTTGCAACAGCTATTGCAGTTCTACTCATCGCCTGTCGCACAAACACAACTATGTTACTTTGACAAAAATACCTCCGGCTCATCTTATATCCTAATATAATGTGGTTGCACAAACACAGACACACAGTTACTTGGTGCATTTTCCTATGATGATTAAAATAACATCAAGTGACCAAGAAGTTACATACTTTTATGGAACATAAGTATATTGAAATGGAAACAATATTATCAGCAAACATAGCTGCTAAAAATCTAGTTAGTTACTACCGTTATGACATAAAATTAGAATACATGTCTTCTAGGCTCACCTACATTATGGCGCTACTGCAAGGTGATCAACAAATGTTGAATGAGAACTAAGAGACCCTAAAGGTCACAAGAAATTACAAGTCATGAAATAACAAAAATGCCACCATCTATAAGTGAAATGGTTGTCGGAGAAAATAAGCAAGCAACCTGCATGACTATGTTACACACACATATGCACTCACACACACATATATATAATATTATATACATATATATATGTGTATATATATCTAAGGAGAGGATCATTTGAGAACCAATTAGTTTTGAGAACTTTTGAGAACCATTCTAAGCCACTAGTTTACAATATATAAATACACAGAGGGAGGTTCAATACAAAACCAACTTTAAGTAGAGAACAGTGAGAACCGCATAAGTACTTATACTATTTGCTTTAACTATGATACAAAAGACTTTCCGCACAACCACCAGACTTGATCCCACAAGCTAGATAGTTAAGGGCGCAAGATCATTGACAGTGATGGGGACATTGACAGTGATGACATGCCCCTTTATGAACTTCACAACTTGGTTTTAAAAAGTGGGAAGCGCACAAAAGCAACAAGGTCTAAAACCGAAGCGCAAAGCACAAAAGCGGTGGGATTTTTCGTACACGACATGATATTTATTTTTACATACATTTTTATATTTGTATAGGCTTTTATAATTACTTACCTGAGATTTAGCTATAAATAAGATTTACATATCCAATATGGACAACCTAGAAAAAATTTTGTACAATATTCTAATGCACTAAAATGTAAACTTCTAGGTCAATTTTTCTAAAAATTATAACTTGAGGATGAAAACTGTAATTTAGTTAAAGAAGTAAAATAGAAAAGTCTCCTATCAAACCTAAAATGAAATCAGTTGCCACTTAAAACCTCCTCTTGTCTTTCTACTACCTCACTAGTCGCTCCATTTAACCTAATCAGTAGCCAATCTCCATTCCACCTGCAAATCAGTATTTAAACTCCGACTACCTCTAATTTCTTCTCCATTTTTCTTTTCCTGTCGCAGGTAGGCCCTAATTTCTTCTACATTCTTCGCAGTTAAGCTCCAACTTCTTCTCCATTCTCTTCTTTCACGTCCGTGACAAGGAAGCACATGCCTAGGGCCTCCATGACTCCAACCGAAGCGAGAAAACGTGACCGCTCGTAGTGCCTCCATGACTCCGACCGAAGCGAGAAAAAACGGCCGCTTACTGTACAAATGCCGCCTAGTGTTATAAGAAGCATAGGCATCCAACGCGTAGGTGCGATTTGCGCTTAATCACGCTTAAAGCGGGATTTTTAAAACCAAGCTTCACAACTATCAGATCATGCTTCCTACCCTCCTAAGTTCTAGTCATTTATACATCTTCTCAAAAGCAATGCTCTTTACCCTAGAGATTACCTTCTCCGCCTCTCATTTGGCCTTTGCCTTTTTATATCTCCCCTCAATCTCACTCGCTCCTCCTCATCAATGTGCCTCAGATAATCCCTAAAACTTCATTCTTGTGCATTATCTTACCTTGCGCATCCCCATTCCAGCACCAAGCCTCCTATGCGTGCTTTCCATACTCGTTATGACCCAACAATCTCCTTTGCTACTTGTGTAACAGCGGTCGCCATAGCTTCCATGTCCCCATCCATTCCAGCTGAACTTGTGGGGATGACCTGATCTCTAAACATTGTAATTTTTTCTTCCTTCAAATTTCCCTATGGAATCTTAAGTGTATTCACCCTTTTCACCTCAACCAACATTTTTCTCATGGCTATATCTACCACCAACAATCGATGTTCAGCTACCATTGTCTCCTCTAGTATAACCTTTTAATCGTTCAGCCCAATGCGATCTCTTAGCCTCATACAAATTATTCGATGCACATGGCACTACTAAAAATAATCAAATGTAATTCCTTCTTCTTAAAGAAGGAATTCAAAATACCTATGTCAAAGCCAACACAAAGTCTAGAAATAAGTAACAAAAAATAAATCATCAATAATATCCAAAAGGTTACCTTCGTGACAAGTCAAAAGAGATTCCCTTAAGGATTTACATGTCTCTCCATAACAAAATGGTGTAACATGCATGACATGAACCCTGAAAGTTACTTAGATTCTAATATTTTTCATGGTGTGAATGGTTAATTTTATCAAAACCTTATCAAACAGAACATATGTTGTACATTTGCAACTAACAATAGACCTGCCATAAATCAGTAATATATGTACAAGAGTGTAAAACTAATTGCATTCAGCCATATAAACAACTCATTCAATTCACCTTTTTACTATATTGCAGCAAACAACACAGCTACAATATGGTGCACTCCATGAAACCAAGAAGCAAAAAGATCAAAAAGATATATGCGAGTAATGAAAGCCAAAAACTTACATATAGAGTTGGAACAACTGCCATGACGAAACCGATGAATGAAGCTGCAGTCTGCATAAATCAAGCAGTAAGCATTGTGCTGCAAAATCCAACTAAGCTATAAACGAATACTTCAAAATCTGTTGATAACAATAGCAGTCTGATCCTAATTGATTCAATTTGTTCCAGCCTAAATAGATAGATAACCTTATGTCTTTGGTAAAACTACTTATCAGCAGCAGATACAGAGAATCAAATTATTAATCCAAGTAAACCCAGTTAAAAAAAAATTAAACCAATTCAAGAAAGTAGGAACTTTATCTGTTGACCCATAAACATCAAACACATAATAATCAAAATTTGTCAATGATGAAGAAGAGGGGGAAAAAAAGAATCACCGTGCAAGCGATGAATGTCAGAAGAAAGAAAGCCTGATCGCTCAAGCTTAATCTGAGGGGAAAAGGATTAGACGGAAAGCTAGGGTTTTTAACTTGGACGTCAAGGCTGTCGATTGCAGAATCGTCTTTGGCAGTAACACTTTGTTGGGGGGTTCTGATATTTAGAGTGGAATGAAGAGAATTGGAGGAATTGCAACGAACGGAGGAGAAACGACGGAGGGGTGGTGGTGGTGGTAGAGAGATAGAAACTCGAGAGATACGATGGATCCGGCGGAGAGAGCAAAGTTGAGTGGGAAAGGGAAGAAGGGTGGAAGTTGGACTCATTATTGATTTGGTGGAGGCAGGAAGGGAGGGTGGTGATGGTTTACGGTGGTCGGAGGTCGGTAATTAGTAGTTGGGCTAAAGTGGTGGTGAGACGACGGCGGTTTCGCCCAAGGAACGCCGGTGTCACTCACGTTGTTTTATAGTGTTCCAGAGAACGGAAGAAAAAATATATACCAAATTAAGAACAGAAATTTAGGGAAGTGAAAGAAAATGATATAATATAATTTGTTGTTTATGTTTTATTTTTCGTCTATCAAGATTGTATCTTCGTATACACATCTTAAATTTAAAAAAAAAAATTAATTATTTTTAAGAAAATCTTTGTCTTTGATCTCGAAAGTATTTTACTCACACTTGATTTCTAAACTCATGGTCGTAAGGTCTCAAATAAATTTGTTATTTATGTGTTTTTGAGTTTAATAAAAAGGTAGGTAGGAAAGAAAAGAAAGTATTTTGTTTTTATATTAAATTAGAGGGTACTTTTTAATTTTTTAGGAATTAAAAATTAATAATAATCATTTCTCTCCAAATCTTTAAATTCGTAAGAAATAAGAAAGAGATCAACATCAATTTTTCATCCATTTCTCTTCATTCTCTCCAATTATTTCCTCCAAATAAATGGAACACCAATTTTGCTTCGTTTATTTCTTTTCCCTTCAATTTCATCCTTAACTGAGACTTGGAAACAAAGTGTTAGGGTTTTACTATTTGTAGATCTTGTCTCATATCTAAATTCTGAACCCATATACGATCCATATAGACACCTATACGAGTCGTATAAAAACATTGATTTCCACAAAAGCTGAAAAATCTATACGAGTCATACAGACGACTATACGGACTCGACCTCGTAATCAAGTCACCCCGAGATCAGTAGTGCAAACACCCTCATCATCGGTGGTTTCTCTCTGAACTGTTTCTCACCCAACCCGTGTAGGTTTACTCTCGTCTCATCAAACAAAAAAATGTCAACTCTAAATCCCCACGACTCATGTGACGTGTGTAAATGTCGGGCCACCAAGCCTTGTAGTTACCTGTAATCTCAGCTCTCTCGTCAGGTGGCTTCTCCTCAATCTTACCACTAACGTTCCCATGCTGTAAATCTGTAACTGCTCCCCTAACTTCATAACTCTTAGAGCAATCAATGTGTCCAATGTCTGACACTCTACTGAAGGCTGATCAGGAGGTTTATCCATAACCTTAATCCGATAAAGAGAGTCTTGGTGACGTCTCTCCTGTTGTGCGGCTCATGTGACATTGAATGTTTTTGCATCCACCTCCAATCTAAATGTCAGCATGTCGCTCTTCATGTCCACCAATGCGCTAGCTGTGTAAAAAATGGACGCCCAAAAATGAATGGCACATTAGAGGCCTCACCCATGTCAAGATGACCAAATCCACTGGAAATACAAATCAGTTAATCTTAACTAACATGTTCTCAACTATGTCAGCCACAACCTTGTCAAACACGTCCATGTGTTGATCCACATAAGTCATCCAGTCCTGGAAACAAATTAAGATGTTGCGTTATTTATTGCCAATTCATGCGTGATTTCATCTATTTTTTTGCGTAATATCTCACTAAGAAATGCGTGATAAGCTATTTAAGATAATTATGACTTGTCTGATTTATTTATAAGTTGCGTGAAAACTTACAGTTTCTTCAGCTTGTGTATCATTTTTCTCTGGTGTAATGTAGTAGTCAATGATTTGTTGTGTGAATGTTCCAACTTGAAATTTGATGTTTAGTGATGAATAGGGATTGTATTCATTTATTTCATCGTCAATTTGAGACTCAAATCCCTCTGAGGAATCATGGTGTAATGTTTCAGTATTCTCAACTTCATTCATTGTTCTCGCGTGATCAAATAATTCTGTTTTTTAAGGCTTTTGCAGCTTCTTCTTTGTTGTTGTCTTCATTGACATTCACAGTAGTATTATCAGGCACCTCCTCATCTTTCACATCTGTTAATGGGTCGTTATCATACAGGTATTCCTGCATCCTATTTAAAGTTTCATCTGTAATGTAAAGGATTGTCGTGTTTGTACTGGATCAATTAATGCCTTGTGCCTTTTTTGCCACTCATGTGTATAAAGTACGTGTTTAAAGTAGGCTTAAAAACATTAGTAGATATTACTGTTATGCGTGATAAACAAATTTTATTTTGAATAAAACATACCGTGAGGAAGGTCAAACGACCGTTATATTGTTGATCATTATGCCACTCTCCCTTTGTTTTATCCAACATATCTATCATATATGTGCACTAGTCCATGTTTTTTTATTTCTGATAGATCATCAATACTTATAAGAAACATCTGATTTACTGTTGTGGACTTTGTAATATATGCCATGACGGTATTCCAAAGAACGATGAAGTTTATCTTGAACGTTCGCCCACTATGCAGTTGCCTTTGCATTTCGAACCACATTAGTGATTGTTACTACTGGTTTTGGGAATTGTTATTTGAAATCATCAGTTGACTTGCTTGCTCCTTTTCTTGGCTTATTCTTCTTTAGAACTTTTATTTTTTCCATAAGTATGCCAAAAACTTCATGGACTTTTTGTGCTCTGACTTTGATTATGTGGCTACCCACATTTAGTTCATGGTTGATTGGGGTTGTTAACCAACCAGTAGCTCAATTCTGGTGCATGTGATTTTATTTTCAAATAAAAAACGCTGGCAAAGCCCATTTCAGTGATTGCTTCTCCCTGTATGTCATTGAATTTCTTTAATGCGTTATAAATGTTCTCCACTGAGCATCTCATTGATATGTTTTTGTTCTTATACTCTATAAAACTTTGTTTTTTAGGTTTTTTTAAGATTCTTTTTTTCCGTTGATTTTGTTGGACTTTCAAAATAATCATCATCATTGTCTTTTTTTTTTTTTTTTTTTGCATTCTAGCCTTCTTGGGGGCTTTGATTTCATCTTTGCTTGCTTTTATTTTATTTTTGTTCAGTGATATTTCGAAGTCATCATCATCATCAACAGGAACTTGTATAACTTTCTTTCTCAAAACTTCTTTTGTTGTTTGTTTACCTTCTTTAACAACGTTTTTAACAATAGTAAGGTATAGAAGATACCCAACAAATCACTAATTGAGTAAAATACGGTACCAAGATATCCCACAAGGTGTACAAAACATTATCAAGAGTGAAAAAGAAAATCACGCAAAGTGAAATACAAATTACGCAACCTGACTCAATAAGCGTACCAACAAATCATGCAAGTTGCACAAAACACATGAGCATGAAAAAAAAGCACGCAAAGATAAAGACAGATTACGCCACCCAATTACAACGCAACATTTACCACCTCTTATTATTGGGTAATTAAGTGTACGAACAAATCACGCAAGTTTTACAAAACACACAAGGACGAATAACAAAACAACGCAAACAAAAAACAAATTACGCAACCTAATACAATACAACATTACCACCTTTGCTTATTGAGTAAATGTATCAACAAATCACACAAATTGTACAAAAACACGCAAGCATGAAAAATAAACTATGCAACCAGAAACACAAATTATGCAACCTATTACAACGCAACATTATAACCTTTTATGATTGTCTACAAATTACGCAACACTTAATAACGCAATATATAACAACAAATAACGCAAAACTATCTTAATGAGAATTTTTTTCCAATTTTACATTTAAACTGAAACGAAACTTTAAAGATTTTACAATCTCCTGACTCATAATCTGCTTGTCACTTCTATTATTTGTTCTGATCTCCTTGGCTGAAACTACAATTTCATTATGCATTAACTTTAAAATCATGCATCGTCATAAAATTCACTTCATAACTGATTTTATATAAAAAATCAAATCATATATTAACCTGATTGTGCTCTATCGTCTTTTGCCATAGTGAATTTGAGAGTATTCAAATTCAATGTTTTGAAAAAACCCTCTTCTGCGTTTTTTATTTTTATTTTTCAGTGCATGTTTTATTGTCTATGCGTAAGATCCCTTGCGTGTTTATATCTATTGCAAAAAAGACGTTGGTACCCTTTTTGTTATATTTTAAAGGACTCCGCACCTAAAGGCACGTTGTGCCGTCAGATCTAAAAAAACACACAGATCTTCGGCTAACTTCCTTTTGCACGCAAATGCTCATATGTACAATAACTTTTCAATATATATATATAGGGTAAGGATCCTGCGAAAACTCTTTTTTTTTTGCGAAAACCTAAAAACTAACACTAAAACCTTCATAACTTTTACATACGTTAATATTTTTCTATTAAACTTGCACAAAAAATCTTAAAATTCCATTGTCTTTGATTCTGGAAAAGAAAATGATATTTAAAAAAAAAATATTAGTGCACATGTGCACAATTTTCATCAATACTACACAAAAAGAATTGTCTTGCGAAAAAATATTGTTTAAGTTATGATAATTCTACATATGCACTATAACTATTTGTTATAGTGCACATGTGTAGCATAAAATTTTAAAAAAAATTAAACGTTAAATCTATTTTCATAGTTAAAGATAACACAATTATAAGATTTATGGTGTAATTTCTTTTTTAAAATAATAATGTATACGACACGTATAAAATATTTTTTATTAGTGCACATGTGCACTAATAAAAACCACGAAAAGCTAACAAAATTATAATGTATTTTGTGCGATTTTTCTAAAAACAATATCAACGCGTACTATATGTATGATTTTTATTATTAGTGCACATGTGCACTAATAAAAAAACGACGAGACGTTAGAGTTTTTTTTTTTTTTTTCCAAAATTAAAGAACTTATAATTCTAAGGTTTATGGTGCAATTTTAAAAAAAAATGAACGTATGAAAAAGTTATAAGTGTTTTAGTATTAGATTTTAGGTTTTCGCAAAAAGATGTGGTTTTTACATGATTTTTACCATATATATCTTCCTACTCTAATAAACAATTATAACTCTTGACACATGTCAACACCAGATTCATTCTCATAAAATTTTTTCCTCCCAAATCTACTTCCTAATAAATTCTTTTTTATTGGAAGTTATATTTATATTCTATTTTATAAACATGTTATATATTTATTTATTTATATTTATGGAATTATGACAATCACTTATTAACCTGCGTCTTATTTTTATTTAAAATTATTTTTGAAACTATTATTGTTTTTATTTTAATAAATATTAATAAAACTTATAAATACCAATAAACACGTATTTACCAATAAACGTTCATGTTGCATTTGTCAAATATACAAGTAAAGACATGATCTAAATATTGTTTTTTTGATAAAGAGACTAAAGTCACTAATACCATATTATGAACGATAATTTTAGCCTTTTATTGTAATACATTATTCCGGTAATAAAAAGAGTATGCATGAATTATCAGTTATATATATTTTTTACTAATTTAACCCGTATAACATACGGGTTCTATACTAGTATATACCTATATATATATTATTACTATATTTTTTAGTTAAAATAACATTTTTTTGAATAAGTTCAGGAAAATATGCTATATAATAATGATATTATAAAAATAATAAATTGCTATTATTATGTTATTATAAGTATTACAAATTATTACACGCTGCTATAATGATTCAAGATCATTCATTGTGGTTGGATCTTGTAGGTCAAATTAGTCTTGATAAAAAGTAGTAGTATGAAGAATGCACATAATGATCCAAATGGGATTGCGAATGTGAACGGAGTGAAGTGCAAGAAAATGTGTTTGGGTCTCAAAAGTACACACCAGATGGAGGTTGGTTCAAAAAGGTGTTAAAATTTGCTTATATGAAATTAATTTAAAAAAATATCCACACCAGCTACCAGTTCAAAGTACATGAAGAAGCTATTTTTAAAACAACCCTATATAACTAACTTTTCCACATCATCTTCATTCTTTAGGCTTTTAGAGCTGCAACTTTTTGGGCTAACCCTTCAACATCTTCTTGTTTCTCAACATTACCTTCTTCCTGCACCAATTAACATTTCAACTTAGAACTTCTAAATTTCCTTCTGCCAACTATTGAACCATCTAGAACCTCAAAACTGTAAACTTTTTTTTTAACTGCTTAAATTACGCCTTTTTTTTTTGTCAGCAATGGGATTTGAACACTCACTACATTGAAAAGTTAATCCAACACCATGATACACAAGTAAACTTGATTCAAAATATAGCAAATGAGCAGAGGGTGTGTAACCATCCAAAAGTTGTTCAGGTCAAGATGGTACTTTTTGTACAGATCAAAATGGGCAAGGCTGGGTCATGCTAATGAGTTATAATAAGATCACAAAAAGATAAGATATTCTAATGCGATAATAATCTAGCATTCTGAATGAAATCAACTAGGAGGTTTATGCATAAAAAATACACTTAGGGGGTTGATCCACTTTCTTTTGAGCTTAACTTTTTATTTTACTCGTTTGAACAGTTAGAGATAGAATACAACCTGCCATGAACCCTTTATAACTATATGGGTCCTGGCTACCATCTCTAAATGTACTCATTTGTGAGCAAAAGGTCAACAGCCTCCTCTTTGTGAAAGTGCAAGGAAGAGTTTGTATAACATGATACTGGAGGCACTGATACTGCCACTCTTTAATAACTATTAAAGATAACAAAAATACCTTGGGATTTATTGTTCCTTGGTTGCCTATGCATTTGGAGGCACTGATACTGGCACTCTTTAACAAGCTGCGAGCACTGATTGGTCCATCTTGTTCGACTTCACTTTCCGGTTGGCTATCAACTGTTGTAGCAACCGAGGCTGCAGTCCGTTTTTCAGAATCATTCTCTTGAGCTGCAGATACTTCTGCCTTCGGTGCAGGAACTCTTTCCCTGGAGAGAGAAAACACAATTAATTTTCTTGAAAGTACGTTTGTTACAAGCAACTTATCTTCTCCAAAACAAAATCTATTAAATTTCTTGAGAATAATCTCTCACTTGCCTAGGGAGTGAGACATGCAGCCTTTGCAGTGGTGGAGTGCTACTTTTCTCGCCTCTACTATGATTCTCCTCTAGATGTGCAAATTGTCGCTTGAATCGATCAACGCCACTATTGAATACAAGAAAAAGGAAAGTACATCACTGGGTGAGAACTTTAACAAAACATGTTACACATATGTTTTCCGTAGAGGTAGCAATTTCGACATCTACCTACTAGTGGGTTGATTTTGATTAAGTTTTAATGTTTTATAATCAATCAAGTGAGCCGCCTTGAAAGATTTAACTGTAGAGGATGGTTGAGAGTGATCTGAAGTATATACAAATGCGTGAAACCTCATAGGCTCATACAGAGCTAAATCGCTTTATTCAGAAAGTTAAATTATAATTAAAAAATTATGTGATAATATATATCATCCAAATTATTTATAAAGTTCCAGAATTTGAATAAAAGTTGTTTGTGAAGTTCCCATTTGAGCCAAACCCGTTTAAACCCATAACCTAACCATCCCCACCTTTTCTGCCACCTCTAGTTTTGCGACAGACTAAAGAAGAAACGAGCAAGGGCGCAGAAAGCTTATTACCTAGGGTACATAAAGCTAGTTTGTTCTCCACCACGTAAATATTCCTGAAGCATCTGAGGATGATACTCTAGAATCTGATATATAAAGAAGACCATTGTTAACAAGTAGTGCATATGAGCCCAATCATGTTACAAAAAATTTAACAATCCAGCCAAAGTTGCAAAGTGTTGCTTTTTTGGCATGTTTCTTTTTTATAATCAAATTTACTTATTTTTCAGCCATCAAAATATTGCAGCATATTCATTTAGGACTATAGGGTATTTTAGAGTCTTGGTTAAAGAAGCATTTTTTTAGTAAAACCCATGTGCCTGTTGAAAATTGCAATTTTCATGCAATGGAGGAGGTTAAACTTAAAAGTGGCATACAAACCTCTCGATAGATCAACTCTCTAACATCATCTTTTGCCAACTTTTTCCTTTCAAATTCAAACTCAAGCTTTGATATCGCGTGAGTTGCAGGCTCTCGATCCACATTGGCCAACCCTTGAAAGTAAGGATCGGCAAGCGCCTGTAAGAGGTATCATTAGGAACAAAAGCCATGGTTTACCAATAGGAATTAGGAACTCACTCTTTTTACCTCAAAAAATAATAAAGCCAGTGTGATAATTTCAAGTAATGGTGGTAAAAAGGGAGTCAAATGGGTTAAGGTAAAAACCAAGTGACTGTTTCGTATGGGTCAATTTGTCTTACAAAACTCTTTCTACACAAAAATATTGATTTTTTAACTAGTTAGTATATCATACATATTATGAACATGCATTATGTCAATTTAAATCTAATCTTTTGAATACAAATAATTTACAAGGTTATCTGTCTGCATCAAATGCAGACTTTGGTGACTCTGGATCCATTTGAGCTGTTTCCTTTCAAGTTTTTTTTTTATTTATATATTAACACGTTAAAGAAAGAATATAACCCAAATGAACCCAGCCATAAGAAAGATGGGTTGACATTGCCACCACTATTTTGTAAAATAGGTACCTCTTCAGCTGATGGGCGATCTTTTGGATCAAATGATAGCAGGCGTTCAAGCAGGCGAAGGGCCAAAGGATCAGCATTAGGAAATTTGTGCGCAAAAGGAACAGGTGGTTTCTTTCGCATATTATTAAGATACCTTCTAGCTTTTTCGTTGCGAATCTGCATTGACACACCATTAGCATTTGCATTAGATTAATGATTTAATTTGAAGCCCTTTCTGATAAATAAGAAATGGAAAAGGTAGCTAACCCACCCTTGCAATAGATTCAGATGAAGGAGTGCCAAGCAAATCAGTCATGAGATCCAGCTGATGCACCACATTCCTTCCAGGAAATAACGGTCTCCCTAAAAGCATTTCCGCAAACATGCATCCAACGCTCCAGATATCAATGCCAGGGGTATACTGCAATAATAAATGTCTTAGTGCATGTGGTTTGGTACTTTTTGTATAAACTTTCATGTTTCATAGATAAAGGTGGCAAAAGGTGCGGGTCAACGGGTAAACTAATAGAGGTACATTTGATTAGCAAGACTATTTTATAACAAGAATAATCTAACTTTTTTACTAAAGTGATTTAAGAGATCGTATGCATTAGAAATGCACTTTGGCAGAAAACTTTCAACCAATTTAACCCGCTTCCATTTTAGCTAAAAAAAATTATACCACCCATTTGATCCGTTAGAAATTAAAACATAGCCCACCCGTTTATAAGTAAATGAGCTGCAACTGCCACTTATACACCTAAAATAAAACCCCTTTCAACTTTTTGAATAATGTACAAAGTGACTGTGGAATCCAAGCACAAGTCGTTCAGAAAACCAGCATTGCACACATTTATAAAAAAGAAACTGAAAAGCAGCAGCATACCTTAGAGAAAAAAGAGCCACAGAGTTCAGGAGCACGATACCATCGGGTTGCAACATAATCCTACACCAATCCCAAGTCAAATGAAATGAGTAGAAGTCATTGGCTTCAAGTCTAAATGGGACACTAGACAAAATAATTTTGACATACCGTCCAGAATATGGCAGATGGAGCATCATTAAATGATACCCGTGCAAGCCCAAAATCACAAATCTTCAATTTACAGTCAGCATTAGCAAGAATGTTTTTGGGTTTTAAATCTCGATGAAACACATTTGCTGCAAAATTCAATAAAATAAGTAATAATAAAAATAACGACTAGAAACCTGCACATGAACACATGATGTCATGAGAAAAAGAAAGAAAAAAAAACCTGTGTGGATATATTTTAAGCCCCGAAGAAGCTGGTACAAGAAAAACTGATGATGTTCAGGTGTTAAATCATCATTGGCCTTAATAACTTGGTGAAGGTCACATTCCATCAATTCAAAAACAACATAAATATCTTTAAACTCCCTTCTAGAAGGAGGAAGCATGATATGTTTAATTTGTACGATATCAGGATGCTTGAGCAAGCGAAGGAGCTTGATTTCTCTAAGAATCCGAGTGGCATCAGAGACATGTTCAAAGACATCATTTATCTTCTTAATCGCAACCTTTTCTCCTGTGTGAGTATCAACTGCAGAACCCACAACACCATAACTTCCTTTGCCTATAACTTCTTGAACTTGGTACCTACTTGCCTCCCCATACTCTGTAAAGAATTCTGCTTCAAGCTGAATAATAACACAACAACAAAGTATAGGCATTTCATTATGCCACATTTCTCAAAAAAAAACTTTTTAAAAAAACATGTGATCTTAGTTTAGATAATCATGCAACACAGATACTACATGATCATAACAATATGATGCCAATATACCATATATTTTCTTTGCATACATACTACTACTAGATTTCAAAGTAGAGACACTCTTAAGAACCAAGCGATTATGAAAAAAAGCACATTTAATTAGCAGTAAAATATATAAGTTTGCACATGAAAGAAGTTCACATAATTAGTCCCTTTGAAGCAGCCATGTGAAAACTTGATCCAGGCCAAAAGGGGGAAACTTTGTAGGGGTTTGAAGAAAGTTGTAATGGCAGAAACACAAATAAGCTATATATGATCACCAACAGATGGTGGGTCCTTAAACCTTCATCCACCAAACTGCCAGTAAATAGATCCTCTAATCCACATAGTCAAAAAGAAAAAGAGTGTATATTTGGGGGGGGCAAATGAGGGAAACGTCTTATCGATCAACAGTTGGGATGAATCTATTCACTTTTTTTAAAAAATAAATGATGTACTTTAAGATCCAAGTAAAAGAGACTTGCGAACTAAAAAGGTCAACAAAACAATACGAATCAATCATGTCATGAAAACTGACTAAAATGATACGGACTAATTCTTAAATAAAAAGCAGCAAAATTTACGATTGGGGAGAAGATCTGGAGGTACCTTTTTGTTATGATCTAGGGGGACGGAAGTTGAGGGGAAAAGCATGCGTTTGGGAACTTTGATGAGCTTAAGTGCAGAAAGATCGAAGTCTTCAACAATGATATCTGATAGTGGTAGTGGTGGTGGTGGTAAAGGATAGGATTGAGAATCAGGAGGGGCATTAGGGTTACTATCAGATGAAGATGAAGATGAAGATCGACGGTTCTGATGGTGAAACCAGCGAAGAACCCCGTCCACGAATGTTCCGCTCCCCATGGAATCAATCAAACACTAAAAGATAGATAGATAGATAGATATGACACAAGTCCACTCAGTTGTTATGGATGGATTGAAAAGGAAGGATGATGAAGAAGAAGAAGAGGTGGGATACAGGTAAGTAGTATCCAATGGAATGAATCAGAGGAAGGAAGGGAAGGGAAGGAAGTAGAGGAGGAAGATGGGAAAACAGAGGTGTAGCCGCGTTTCGTCAAAGAGGCAGGAGCGAGATCGATGAGTGTCCCACTCGTCGTGCTTTATTTAATACTTCATTATTGGTTGTCTCTATTCCGTTATTGTGCCTTTTTTTTTATTCTCTTTCTTAATTTCATAAATCTTTCAAAACATGCATGTATATTTGTCTAACAACATGTCAATAATTTGACACTTTGTCTTTGTCTTTTTTTTTTTTTTAACGGCTAAACTATTACAAATTTCTATTCTAACCTCATAAATTACCAAATAACTGTCAATGTCTGGGTTTGAACCCAGAACCTCAAGGTACGCAAAGCCTTACCACCTCCCCCTTAACCACTAAGACACTTGTCTTTAGAGGTTTATTAAACACCAGATTTGGCAATCCGTACGTTACTCTCGTGATAATACGGTAATAAAAAACAGTTACGTTAATATAAACTGTATTTATTAGATCTCAATAAAACATAAACTCTTTTGTTAAACTCACAGCTATATTTATTATACAACCAAAATTATGTGAGGATTAAAGATGATCGGGTGGGTGGTGTAATGTCCCCGTCAGTAATTCAAATTTGTCGTTCAAAAAAAAAGTTTAGTTTGAATATCAAACCAAAGAAATTAAAAATTAAAATAAAAGAGTAAATTTTGATTTTGGCCCTTGAGATTTGGCAATCTAACTATATCAACCTAAAAAGAAATGTTTTTTAACAAATGGCTCTCATTGTTTGATTTATTAATTGTTTCAGCTCATTCATCTAACGAAACTAACCCTCCCGTTTGTCATGTGCCCCTCACATGAGAGACTTTTTTCACACTCCACCATGGCGGATTTAACGTAGGAATGTGACTTCCATGGATCACAATCATTGATTACTTTGAAAGGCATCTAAATGAGTTTTGAAAATAGACGTCATCAAAATAAATTGTTTGAAGTGTCACGGTTACAACCAAATATAATTGTTTAGAGTATCACTATTCAAGATAAATGAGATTTTTAAAACATGACGTCTATAAATGAGTTATGCAATGAAAATCTTCGAAAAATCATGATGCATGACGTTGACTCCATGCATGAGATCCCTAATATGCCTCCGGATGTATGCATCCTATTGACTGAGAATAACATGTCAAAACGAGTCAACATAAAGTTGGTGAGTTCACATGTTTATCAACAATAAAATTTATTTTCCATGGACCAGAAGATTTCAGTAACATTTGTTACATAAATAATATCATATGTGTTTTACTATTACCATGAGTTCTTGAATCCAAAGCCTTCACTGATAATGTTATGCCCCACCCAATGCCTTATTCCGGGAATCGTATGATTTTGAACATTTATGCACTCGTTGACCTCCAGTCATAGTTAGAGCGACTAACTGCGGGTGGGGGTGTCAACTCAAATAGATCTATCTACAACTTTCACACTTATAATCCAATAACTAACGGCTCAAGATAGGGGACTTTGATTGGAATAATCTGAAATACTCATGTAATACCCGATGTAGAAAAAACAGCGTTTAGAACTCATTCCGGACATTATGAGTTAAAAATTATGCCTTTTGGTTTAACTAACACCCCATCTACTTTTCGTTCTTATGAATGATCTTTTCCATCCTTATTTATGACATTTTATGTTGGTTTTCTTTGATGATATTTTGATAAGCAGCTCATATATGGACCAACACACTCAACATTTGCGAACAACCCTGGAGATACTTAATCACCATCAATTCTATTCCTAACTAACAAAGTGTTGTTTCGGCAGCACAGAGGTTGTTCATTCGGTGGGCTACTTTAGCAAAGTGTACGTTCTAATTGTCTAACCGTTTAAAATCAGCTTATGATACGGAATTACTCACCCTTGTCTTGGCTGTCGAAAAGTGGAGTCACTATCTCTTAGGGCGACATTTTTTCATCACGACCAATAATTACATGTTAAAGTTCCTTCTTGAGCAAAGCATTACTAGAAACAAACAACAACGCTTATTGTTGAAGTTAATGCCTTACGACTTCTCCATTACTCATCGAGATGAAAAGGAATGGAAGATAGAGGGGCAGATGTTCTTACTAGTTTACTCACGAAGAAAGCCCCATCCAGGTCCCTAGAGCTTTTGTTCGGGTTTGACCCATTCTCACCGTAGTCCTAATAAGTCTAAGGCATGATCAAAGGAGAGTTTATTTTAGTAACTACTATAGCCAGGTCTTAGGCATAATTTAAGGATGAGTTTATTTTGGTAATTATTAGAAATGATCTATAAATAGGTCATTCATCTGTCTTTTGTAATCATCCAAAAATATTATCTATGTTGAATGTATCGGGAGATTTGCCTATCTTGACTCTCGAGTAAGGCTAAGCATTTGTTCCTAATAAATCCATCTTCTTCTCTTTTCTTGAGTTCTATCAGAAGAGACTGACATACCAAATGTCTTCCCAAGATTTGATATTCAGTCCATATTCAGAGTTTTGTATGACGAATGTCGCATACCCTTTGAAAGTGACTCAGTTTAAGACTGTAAACGGTAATCAGACAGAAACAAGGGGTTTAAACTGATTTCTATTACTTGTATTACTTGACAATAGAAACACAAGTTTTCTTCGGTTTCCCTTCTATAATGTTGCCTTCGTGTAAGGTGTAAGTGTGGTTTTTTCAGATTTGATTGTCCCTTTTGGCTTTGTGTTAATCATGTTCTTCGTTTCAATGTTTTTGTGAATCGGAATTGTAGTGAATGGAAGAAACAAAATCGTATTAACTGAACAATAAATATCGTTTGGTTTTAGTAGTAGATTATTTGACTTTCTCAACCAAGTGTGGTGCAGCTGAATTTGATCCATATCTCATGGTTTTGTAGTGCATTCAACAACCATCATGCATCAGCTACCTGTGTCAACAAAGCTAACATGAAATTTCCTCTGTTTTTTTGGAACTACAGGTAGGCGGTAATAGTGAGAGATCCAGAGTAGCTTGTAGCTTACCAAGAATTGAAGTTGAAATATGTTAGTATGCTAAAAAAAAATTATAGCTTGAGTTGTGTGTTGACTAAGATATTTGTACCTTATGATAATATTCTTATGTTTTTGGTTGCATACTTGCATGCAGCGATCAAAAACAAACGAAAAGCTGGAAACGCCACTGGTGAAGAATCCCCCCTCGCCCTCGTATGTCTAAACTTGCCATTGTGACTATAGCCAGAGAGTGAACAACTAGATGGTTTCACAAGCAGCATTTGGAAAAACAGCAAATGTGACTTTAGACTGATGAGGGGGCATGCATGCAAATTTTATTTTGTTTTATAAGTGGTTTTAACTTTCAAGACACTTAGATATGTTATATGTATGTATTCATGCTAACTTAACTTATACTCAATGTGTTACTGATCATATTATGTTAGAATCTTTTGTTCCAGACCTTGTGTATGTATTATGTAATATATTATATTTAGGAGTTAGGACCGGAACAAGCATGCTTTTGGGTCAACAACGGTTTTAGTTTTAGTACCATTGATTGACCATTGTCCGTGAAATTGAGGACTAATCAGTTATCTACCATTTGTATATATTTCAAAACATAAAGTCAGGATGGCCGAGTGGTCTAAGGCGCCAGACTCAAGTTCTGGTCTTCGTGAGAGGGCGTGGGTTCAAATCCCACTTCTGACATTCTTTTTGCTTTCTCATTCTGCACTCAATCACATTCTTTTACTTTTCTCATTTTACACTCATTCACATTAATTTTGTTTGTTCTCATTTTACACTCATCCACATTCTGTTTGTTCTCATTTTACACTCATTCACATTCTTTTTGTTTTCTCATTTTTACTAACGAACTTAACTGTAGCCAGTTGGCTCTTTTAGCCAAATGACAGTTCAAGATTGCTAATGGTTGCACCGGATTGATGATAAGTGTAGAAATATGATGAATTCTCTCTGTGATTCTATGGGTTTGCTTTAGGAGAGAAACATGAATAATAGGGTGAATGGATGTATCATGAGGAATAACCAAATATTCAATTTGTAAGTTGCTAGTCCAATCCGTTTCAAAATCAACAAAAACAAAAAAGAAAAAAAAAATACTTGGGTATCAAGTTTATCGAAGACCCATGCGCAAACTTGAAACAATTGTTTCATCATGTTAATAACATGATAAAGAGAATTTTCAGGATAAAATACCATATCCTTTATGTTATAGTAATGTTCCACACCAATTATTTTTTTTTGTATGTGTTGAGATGCACGAAGAATGTCGTATAGAGATGGAAAATATGACATTTTGTGGGAATTGTTCCATTTGGTATGCCTTAATGCCTAAAAGTCGACATAAATCAGTGTGGGTGGTGAAGGTGACTTTTTAGGATCACATAATGAATAACATAACAAGCCTAATCAAGATTAAACGACCAAATGAATCAAATTAGAAGATTATAGTCCAAGGTCATAATTGTTATTGTTTCGGAATAATTATGATTTATGATGATTAAAATAAACGTTATTTGGTAATCCAAGGTACATGTTCATTTTGTCAAGATTTCATATTTTGGCTTGAAAATGGGTTTGTTAACCATAGATCATTGTGTGCAGAAGAAAAGAAAAAGTTTTTGGTGTTCTGAAGTCATCGTGAATTTACTCTAGGGGCCACGAAATCGTTCTAAGAGGTAATTGGTCAATTCTTTTGGTTAAACACCCAAATTAGGCTTATGTGAGTAATTTGGGTGTTTAGATGATGATGTAACACCAAGATGACATGCAGAGGAGATTGGAGAGATTTGCTGAGTTGAATATTTGCTCAAGTTATCTCAGCCTCTGAAAATAGCAAGAAAATGATTAGTACAACTTTCTCTACTCAATGTACAAGCACTTTAAGCATAAAACCAATTTTTTAAAACATCAGGGGTCAAAAGATGATTTTCTATATGTTTTTGGATTGTTTGGAACCTATATTTACTGTTAAAGACGAATGATATGAAAATCCGTCAAGAAACGAGCTTAAAACTTGTTTTTAAAAAGAGTTAAGGAACTCGTCAAAACGTGCAATGCTGCAGTAGGGTGTTAATAGGAATACGATCGTATCACAGAGTTAATCGATTTGAGATTTCCAAGATTTTGGTAATACAACCGTATAACTAGTTTTGGATATGGTCGTATCGCAAAAGAATCAGTTAACCAAAATGATTGAATATGGTCTAAGGACGTATTATGAAAGATGAATACGATTGTATTGATTAATATGACTATATCTTAATACACATGGCCGTATTAAGAAATATGAATACGAACGTATGATCATTTTGGACATAATGCATATTCTTGTTATTTTAAGGACTAACACTTATCAAATCAGTTAACTATTTTTGAATGTCAATGAGTTCAAGCTAGCTGATATGGTTTCAATCATGCCACATCAGGGTATAAAAATAAGAACAACATGTTGTTTTATTATAAGGTACTCAGTGCTGATCTTGACACGAGGTTATATCCATTGACAAATGATTAAAACATGGTCAGGCTTATCTCTTACTAATAAATTTGGACACCATTAGACATTTGGCAATTGATTTTACGATGGCAATGACAAGGGTGAGTTTAAAATGGAACGCTTGAGGAACCAGCTCGTCAATTTTTTTCGAGTTTTTAATCGCGAAAACTGAACCCTAAGGCTCTACCATAAAAGTTAACCTCTGAATTATAAAATTTATAACTCAAAATCTTGAAAACTAAAATCATTTTTAACTTGACAGGATCGTAAATCAATTGGCAAATCATTTTTAACTTGATGCGATTGAATCTTAACTTGCATTATGCTTCTGTCCATTAACTAACTGTAATTCTCCTGTAGCCGATTCTTCAAATTTGATTAGAGCACTCGATCAATAAACCGTTAATCACATATTCATATGAAAAATTACATTTCGAATTTAAATCACATATTCATATCTTCATTATCATGATACATTTCATAATGGGTATGCTTCAAGTGGTGGTACCTAAACCCCTTTATAAAAATTGATATTGGTCCCGGATACTCCATCCCAGAAAACATCATTGGAGTAGCTTTTTCATTGGACGTGTCACCCGACCCGACCCAACCCAAAAAGTCAGACAAAACAACAAGCTCTATTTGCACATTGTGCATGAAGCCACCAACAAATGTATCATCACACCTTATAATCAAAGCAAGCTCAAGACCTTCTATAAACTCGACTTCGGTTAGATGGTGTCGCAGACTCTCCTCTGCTCTGTGTTCTCCCCTGCATATCAAAAACCACATTTTCTGAGATTTGGTGGGCCCAAGAGGAATGGATCCTGTTAGGATCATTATAAGCAAATATGGAACCTCAAAGATAAAGCTGTTTAAACCTGATAAGAGTTTCTAAATGCTGCTCTTCTTTTGAGGAAAACTTTCATGGCCTGTTTCTTTTTCTCTTCTGCTTTCAGTTTTGTTAGGCTGGGCCTGTAAATGATTACAGTTCGACCGATTCGACCTACAACAATGGAACCAGTAGCTTCCTCTAATCGGCTCACCACATCATCTAGCTCTCCCGGGCAGTTGTTATGAATTTTAAGCTGCTTAATATTTCGCCAGTATTAGAATCAAGATAGATATATATTTGTTCTTAGTTAGCTACAAATAAAGACATACCATAACGATACCATGCGAAAATATACTAAAAAGAAAAAATACTACTGAAAAAACAAACTTTTTATCATGTGGTGTTCTAATAACAACTTTACTCCTAAACTACACCTCCTAAATTAACGTTCAGTTATCGAGTTTACTTAAAAAGGAAAAGGAAAAGAAATGAAAGGAAAAGAAGAGAAAATGAGTGATTCTTTTCCTTCCGAATCAAAAGGAAAGAAAAACACAAGATTTTGGCCTAACTTTCATTCCATTTTACCTCCCTTTCCTTCCTAAAATGAAACTCGGGAACACAAATTTTTTTATTTTCCTTCCCTTTCTCTTCTTCAAGAACACAAATTTTTTTACATTTTCTTTCAATTCATTTCCTTTCCCTCCTTAAGCTCGGGAACACAGTGTAAACTTTTTATCATGTTTTGAACCCGGTTCTCCTCGAAAAGAGCTCTGAATTTCATACATGATACACTATGATACATACAATCCAAAGACCCTTATAATGTTAAAGGATAAACCCTAGATTATCCAAAAAAACCTTATAATGTTGAATGATAAACCCTAGATTTGAATTATTGGTAAAATAAAAAGGCAAACTGCTCAAAAGGAATACGAAATCAAAGGAATTATTATTATTATACCTTGAGAAGCTCGTTGGCTTCTAGGGTTTCGACCAACGCAATTGCGACGGAATCGGTAACGCCGGACTTCCCCACCTGTTGAGACTTTAATTTCTTCCCCAAACTATTCGCATAAGAACCCAACTCTTTCTTCTCTTTCACACTCATAGATTTCAATTTCGACATTAATTCCTTATGCGCACTCGAAATTCTCGCGTCCACAGGGTCGTCTGTTTCGACGGAAGGCTTATCGTCGATTTCGATTTCCGGCAGGACGTCAGTTTCCGTTTCTTCTCCGGCGGATATGGCTGAGGGGGTGGAGGTGGAGAGAGATCGAGGAATGAGTGAAGTGCGAGAGATGGGAAGGGGAGGAGGGGTTAGGATGGATATAAAAGGGGTGGTTTTGAATATTCTGAGAAAAGAAGAGGAGAGATGGGTGGTGGCGGCGGCTGACGGTGGTGGCCGCCGTAAAATAGATCGGAGGATAAGAGGGGAAGATGATGATAACGCGCCCATTTGTTTAAGATAGAATGATAGATCACTTACGCCCAATTTCCCTTTTATAACCCCACTGCTTTTTAGTTAGGTGATTGTAATGCCTCAAGATTGAGGTTGATTTCGAGCTCGGGATCGCAGGACAGTGCGGGACATTAGGAAAGTGGTCTCGGGATCGGGACTCGGGAGACTCCCGTGGGAGTGGGTTACCGAGGGGGAAGCTTGGGAAGATGACCGTTGGAGTGCCCCCCCCCCCCCCACCCAACGGTCCTTTTGACCTTTTTTAAAAAAATATATATTTTTTTTACCTATTTTACCTATTTAAACCCCCTTTTTCACCATTTTTTCCACACATTTCACCCATACCAACTCAAATTCTTAATTTCTTTTTTCTCCATCTTCACCATCACCATGTCTCACAACTTTTTCCCACACCAAGCCGATAACGAACCACCGACTCCGACCTCTCAACGAAACGTGTTTGGAGAACCCGGTTACATACCGGTTTTGGCGATCAAGACCCCGGTTAGGGTCAAGAATACGGTTTCTTACGCGAAGACTTCAACCTTGAAGACGATGTTGTGATGGAAACACAACCATCACAAAAAACCACAAGGAAGAAGACTATGGCGAAGAGACCAAAGGAGAAAACGTCCCAACCACAAGGAAAACGGGTGTCGATGCCGTGGAGTTCTCAAGAAGAAGTGGTGTTGACCCGACTCTATATTGATAACTCGGAGAATTCGATTAAGGGTAAATAATTTTTTTTTTATTTTTTTTATCTTATAACTTTTATTTTTTTTATTTGTTTTCTATCCCGTTTTTTTTTCTAACCCGTTTTTTTTTTTGGTAGGTGATGCTCAATCGGGTACTCATTTTTGGAACAAAATTACCTTTGAGTGGCACCACATGATGAACTATGTCGTCCCCGACTTCAACGATATAAGCTCATTTTATCGAAAACGACGAAGACGACAAGAAATTTTTAAGAAGATCAAAACACGTTTATTCGAAAAGTATAAGTGATGTAATTTTTATTTTTAATTTTTTAGGATTTTTAAATTTTTAAATTTATAATTTTTAGGAATTTGTAATTTTTATCTTTTAGAAATTCGTAATTTTTTATTTTTAAATTTTTATGCAAGTTGTTATTTTTAATTTAATATTTTATTAAAAAAAGTGTTTGGGATCATGGGATTGTGGGAGAGGTATTACAAGCAAAAATAGCTTGGGATCATGAGAGTGGGAAAGGATGAGGTGGCACCAAAAATAGCTTGGGATCATGGGATCATGGGAGAGCCATTACAATCACCCTTAGAATAAGCTATGTTTTTTTTCTTTTCTATAAAGAGTTAATTACACATTTAGTTTTTTTTTTTGAACTGCAATTTCCATTAAAGAAACGGAGCCAAACTAGCAAGGAGCTAGAAGGCATAAGAACAACAAAATATCAAAAACGAAAAATACACCAATCATCCCAAACAACCGAATCTCTCCTACTCCTATACTTTGTCCACATGAAACTTAGGCTTTTTATCTCGGTGAGAACTTGGGAGATGGAAGGCCTTTTGTTTCTAAAAAGCGTCTCGTTCCTCGCCTTCCACAAACACCAACAAGAAGCAAGAATAACGACTCGAATCATGCAAGCTTTTCTATTGTTGGAACCGACATGCTTATGAAGGTCGAACAAGTCTACCACTTCAAAAGCAAAGATGGGAGGAATTTGGCACCATTGCGAAAGTAGACCCCAAATAGTAGAGGCAAATTGACACGATATGAGTAAGTGTACCACCGATTCATCTATGTCCCCACAAACCATGCAAACCGGAGAACCGTGAAGGGAGTTTCTTTTTGCAAGCTCTTTTTGCAAGGATTCCAGTCACCTGCAGAAGTTTAATCATAGTTTCAATTTGGAGAAGGCACTAAATGGTGATGAGTATGAGAACAAGCACTCTGAGCATTTGGATTTCTTCCTTGTGCTTGATCTGGAGGGGAAAGTTGAGATTCTTGAGTTTCCTGTTTTGATGATTGATGCCAGAACCATGGATGTTGTAGCTTTCTTTCAAAGACATTAACCGATCGTGGGACTTGTCTACACCAACCGTAGACCGGATCTCCCTCCTCTTCAATCGTGACCTCGAGAAGCTTCCTAACCGAACGGGACGAGAAAAAACCACTAGGGTCGCCACCTCATACCCACCTATCACCCATCCACACCATGAAGGATCTCCAAGTAAATGAATTATTTTCGCATTTAAAGGCTCTGGTAATAATTCATTTCCATGTTCCAGTGACCGAATTATTACAAGGCAAAAAACAAAGCCTTTTTGTACTTTCATGTATCGCGTACACGACCCTACCCCAAAGGCTAAACGGCTCGACCTTGTATCTCCACACCCATTTCAAAAGAAGGCTATTATTGATGTCGACCAAAGGGGTGAGGCCAAGACCACCTTTGTTGATCGGTAAAGAGACAATATTCCTTCTCACCCAATGAATCTTAGAGCGGTTTTTGGTACCTCCCCACAAAAAGTTAGACCGCATGCTCTCGAGAAGGTCTAAAACTTTTTTTGGAGCCTTGTACAACGAAAAATAATAAACCGGGAGAGAGTTCAAAACCGCTTTAATGAGCACTAAACGACCCCCCATAGAGAGATTGTTAGCTTTCCAAAGCGAAAGCCGGGACTCGAACACATCGATCACGGGCCTCCAATTATGAATTCGGTTCATATTACCACCCACTATTATGCCCAAGTGAGTAAAAGGAGTGCTATCTCTTTTACACCCTAGCCGAGATGCATGGTAATCTACCACCGAGTCTTCAGCATTGATGCCAAAGAGACGACATTTATCCAAATTAACCTTAAGCCCCGACACAAGATGAAAACATCTAAGAATCCTCGAAAGCGCACAAATGTTCTCCTCGTTCCACTTGCCCAAAAGAATGGCGTCATCGGCGAACATAAGATGAGAGATTGAAGGCGCGTTGTGAGGGCATTTTAACCCTTCAAAAAAATCTGAGACTTCCGCTTTCTCGAGCATGCAATGAAGGGCCTCCATAACCAAAATAAAAAGAAAAGGCGAAAGCGGGTCACCTTGACGAACCCCCCTTTGGGTTTGGAATTCCCAAGTAGGAGAACCGTTAACCAACACTGAAGCCCTAGCCGAAGATAAGCAACCCAAGACCCACGCCCTCCAGTTTTCGGGAAAATTCATTTGTTCAAGAACCGAATCCAAAAAATCCCAATCTACCGTGTCAAAAGCCTTTTCGAAATCAATTTTGAAAAGTAAAGAAGGCTCCTTGGACTTTTTAACCCAAGAAATTATTTCATTGATAATTAAAGACCCATCTAGAATATATCTATTAGAGACAAACGCCACTTGTGGTATTAATTTCTACATGTAATAACATAAGGTGACAATTTTTATTTTGTTTCATATATGGGTATTAAGTTAACACCCCGTTAACTTTTAACGGCAAATCCCCTTGCGTGATAAAAACGTGAGAACAATTTTAACAATTAACATTACCTCCACATATTAAAACCTATCGATCCAAATTCAAACCTCAATTCTCTGACCGTATACTTTTAATATAAAATTAAGATATAGATAAAGCTAATATAAATAAACCAAATGAGCACTCATTGTTTGCAAATCCCAACAAAGAGCTCTTGTATTTGCTTACATTCGTATCCTAAAGAGATATAACCATTTATTTATTTTTATATAGAGTAACATGACTTAAAATAATAACTTTTGTATTTTTTTAGGTTTATAATTCTGATTCCCATAAGAACTGATAGTATGAAACCTTTTTGTCCATTTTGTATACAGCTAGTAGTCGGCTAGTGTTAGGGAAGTATTTTTTTCTCATGTTCGATTTTGAACCCAAAATCTTAGTATCTTAAATCCTTTATAATACTATTGAGCTATAAGCTACTTGATTCTCTTAGTATTATTCTATCTCGTTTAATTATATATATAACAATCAAAATTGGATTGGAATAGTTTTATATTGGGTTTTTAGAATTTGACCACAGCTCTTTTACACAATTTTGGTCCTTTTATACTTACTTTTTTTTAAATGTTCTTTTCTTTTATATATTACATTTAGAATTCAAAAGGAATATGACCATTTGTACTTTCAAAATTTAACCACTATTATCTTTTAATTTTATATTTTGACCACGAAAATAGTTTTACACTTTTAGACTTTAATCACTACTTTTTTTAGTTTTATATATTTTAACCATAAAACTTTTAGTTTTATATTTTGACCAAGAAAATAGTTCCACACTTTTAGAATTTGGCCACTACTTTTTTAGTTTTATATTTTAACCATGAAACTTTTACACCTTTACATTTTATGCCCCTTAATTTTTTTGAGTTTTCAACTTTTGTTAATGCTTTTTTATAGTTTTATACATTGACCACATTAAAACGTTTTTTACTTAAACTGACAAATAAATGGGTGGTTTGCCACGAAGCGCGGGCATGTCAAAAGATCAAATAAAGTTTTATATTTTGACCACTAAAATAATTTTACACTTTCAGACTACTTTTTTTAGTTTTATATTTTGACCACAAAACTTTTAGTCTTATATTTTGATCGTGAAAATAGTTTTACACTTTTAGACTTTGACCACTACTTTTTTTTAGTTTTATACTTTAACCACGAAACTTTTAGACATTTACATTTTATACCCCTTAACTTTTCTGAGTTTTCGACTTTGGTCAATACTTTTTTATAGTTTTATACTTTAACCATATAAAAGTATATTTTTTACCGAACTGACGGGTAAATGGGTGGGCCGTCGCAAAGCACAGATAAATCACAAAATCAAATAAACTGAACAACACTGTCATTGCAGGCCCGCCGCAACGCGCGGACGGGTCTGTACTTATTTTAATTATAAAGATAGGGATCTAAGATTTTCCATTTTCAATTAACCTACTAACGAGAAATAAATGTTCAAGGAGCTTGAATATAATTTTACATAGTTTAGGGGCCTATAAGAAATTAATGTAAACGGATATAATCGCATATCGTCTCCTGCTCTCAAGATCGGGAAGGAGAAAACCCTAAATTTCGTTATTTTCTCTCTTTGTAAGCCAGCAACAAACAACGAATTGAAGAAATTTCATTCAGGTATTTCGCCGACGTCGTTCAATTCCCTTCAAATTAAATCTTAAGCTTTGATATCTGTTTGAAAACTTTAATTTATTGATTCAGACAGGTCTTTCCATTTTATACAGCCTTTTTGTGTTTCCGAAGCATTTTTATATAGATTCAGAATCGGATCCCCTTCTTAGTGACAGAATATAAGAATCTACGGATTTTGAGTTATTCGCTTCTTTTTATCTCGGTTTAGATATCAAGGGCTATTTCATAAGCTCGTCTGCATAATCATGATTTGGGCATCCAATATTCCAATCTCCCTGTTAAATTAGTAGGATAAGCTATAACATATCTATAATTCAAAATTTGCTGAATAAAGGATGTATGGGTTCTAAGAAGAAGCTTCTGATTGAAACTAGGGTATAAATATCAAGTTTGTGTATTTTTTTATGGGTTTGACTAGGATGCAGTTTAGAGACTAACTCTATATAGCCTCACATTGTTTGTTTGGATGTGAAATCTTGTCTCAGAGCAATTTGCCACTTCCTAAACCCCCATGCTATGGTTTTTATACATATTCAATCTTTCTAGGTTGAAACACACAGTCTGTTTTTAAAAAGGTGTCATTTTATCCGCATTTTACGCATATTAAGTAATGTGATGGTCGTCAAAAAAAATTTAAGGGTCATTATCATTTTCGTGTGGTGAAAAAGTTGCCTTTCAGTGCATAAGTTTTAATTTTGTTCATGTTGGTTATATATGTTTGTAAATCTGATAAGAGCCAGCATCCTTTTTCTAGAGAAGGTGAAATCAGATATGCAGACAACAAATCAATGCGAGGCCTCTTTATGTTTTCGGTTGCATTATAATATGATTATGTTTTATTCTTAGCATATCCCAACTAGTTTGTAGTTTTGTACTGAGAGGGTTGCTGTCCTAACTCCTATTGTCTGTTATAAGAAACTGGAGTTGCCTATTGCTGGTCTTTAACAATAGTAAAGAGTATATGGGTTTAGAGTTAAATTTTCAGCGGTGTGATTAATGATGATGTGGTGTGTGTTGGGTTGGGTATGTAAGTGAGCAAAGACTCGGTGCTGTTAAGTGATACATGGTGGTTTTCTTGCTTGTTGAATAATATGTGTCGGGATCGGGTGTTTGATATCATGTTGGGTTGAAGTATGATTGGATTTTGACTCATGGAGGGTGTGGTTGCAATGGGCAGGGTGGTGGAGGCAGCAGTTGTAGAGGGTAGTTTGTTGGTTGGTTGGTTGTAACCGGAATTATAAAATGAGCTCAGACAGCAGGAGCCGAAGCAGGAGCCGGAGCAGGAGCCCCATGGATCGCAAGATGCGTACTGAGCGCATCTCTCATCGTGATGCTCCATACAGGAGGGATTTTCGTCGGGGTTACAGGTTTCAGTTACATTTAACTTTTGTTAATTTTTCTTTGAATAAACATGTAAGTTGGGCGTTTTTTGGAGACCAAGATATTGATGGGTTTGCTCCTCTGCTAGAGATACAAACCAGAGCTGCTGATGCTTCTGTATGCATGTCTGAGGATCTCCAAATTTCATCTCAGAATTACTGTTCTTCTGGACTTTTACTTCATTTTTTTGCATATTCTTCTGTTCACTATTCTTACTATCATCTTTAGGCCTAAATCGTTTTTTCAGTTTTAACGATAAGCATATGTTTCAAGTGTTATAACTTATAAGGCATGCATTTATGCATGATTCATTAATAAGCAATTGTTAAACTCAGCTGAATTCATATGATGTTGTAATGCTTTGTGTGTTTTAATCTGTAAGTTCTAGGAATGCTTGAAAATCCTCACAATACAGTGACAGTTATCTTCTGTTTTCAAATGATGAAATGGCGTTGTTTGGTGTGTTGTACTGTTGTAGTCTGTAAGGTTGGGTTTTTTTTGTTTTTTTTGAACAACTGACTTCTGACCTTTAAACTCTAAACTTGCTATTTTGTCTTTCATTTCCTTAATATGCCATAACAGCCTCTGAAGACTCAATCATGTTCTTAACAACTCTTGTTAACTTCTTTTGTCTACAGCCAAAGCAGTAGTCTGTGTAAGAATTGCAGAAGACCGGGTCACTATGCTAGGGAGTGCCCTAACGTGGCCGTCTGTCATAACTGTGGACTTCCGGGGTAAGATTGCTGATTCTTAAATTTTTTTTGTTGGTTTATTGTATTACAACTGGATGTATTGCTATAAAGATTTCCAAGTCCATTGGCTGCATATGAAATCTTATTTGCGATTCTTTTGATTTACTTTTTTTTTTTTTTTGCGTTTTCAAAGTCACTTGTGTTGTGTTTATGTATGGTTTGTCAAACAGTATTTTTCTTCTTAAGAACTCTCCAACTTAGGTTTGTGTTTAAATTGTACGAGTCAAAAGGCTAATTGTAAAGTAACATTTTGTGATGTGAAACAGGCATATCGCATCGGAATGTAGCGCCAAGTCCATATGTTGGAACTGCAGAGAGCCTGGGCACATGGCCGGGAACTGTCCGAACGAGGGCATCTGTCACTCATGTGGGAAGACGGGCCATCGCGCTAAAGAATGCACCACTGCTCTCCTGCCAGCTGGCGACACGAGGCTATGCAACAACTGCTACAAGCAAGGCCACATAGCGGTTGACTGTACCAATGACAAGGCGTGCAAGAACTGCAGGGAGACAGGCCACCTTGCTCGAGACTGCACAAATGATCCGGTTTGCAACTCTTGCAATGTAGTAGGCCATGTGGCTAGAGATTGCCCGAGGGGGGGAAGTATGGCGATTGATGATAGACGCGGTGGCCCACGTGGCGGCTATCGTGACATTGTCTGTAGGAACTGCCAGCAGGTGGGCCATATGAGCCGCGATTGTGTTGACTTGATTATCTGTCATAACTGTGGTGGCAGAGGCCACCTGGCGTTTGAGTGCCCGTCTGGGAGGTTTATGGAGCATCGGTTTCAAAGGAGGTACTGATTGAATTTCAGGTATGGCGACTGTTATGAACTCTTTCTTCTGAAGACATCTACGGTATCTTTTTTTCTTTTTTCTTTTCTTGAGTTGGATTTAATTATGAGTGTGATGTTATTGGTGTATTTTTAAATAATGTAACTCAAGTAATAATAATTGTGTTGAATGATTTACATTTGTTATTTCTGTTCAGTCTCACATGGGTTAACATCTTAATAGTTTTTGCATCCATAGAAATCAATCACTCACATGCTTGACCTGCTGGGTTTGTATCACTCATTTCATTTGCTTGTTTTCAAAGCTGTTACTAGTTGACAGAGAACAAGAACAGACACACACTTATTTCATTTGGAAAATATCCAGACAAGTAGGCATTACGTTGTAAAGCAACAGAGTTAATATATTTTTAAACAA
>JBCNJP010000020.1:3823725-3858962 GCA_039602395.1 Deinandra increscens subsp. villosa | reverse complement strand
TTTTACTAACGAACTTAACTGTAGCCAGTTGGCTCTTTTAGCCAAATGACAGTTCAAGATTGCTAATGGTTGCACCGGATTGATGATAAGTGTAGAAATATGATGAATTCTCTCTGTGATTCTATGGGTTTGCTTTAGGAGAGAAACATGAATAATAGGGTGAATGGATGTATCATGAGGAATAACCAAATATTCAATTTGTAAGTTGCTAGTCCAATCCGTTTCAAAATCAACAAAAACAAAAAAGAAAAAAAAAATACTTGGGTATCAAGTTTATCGAAGACCCATGCGCAAACTTGAAACAATTGTTTCATCATGTTAATAACATGATAAAGAGAATTTTCAGGATAAAATACCATATCCTTTATGTTATAGTAATGTTCCACACCAATTATTTTTTTTTGTATGTGTTGAGATGCACGAAGAATGTCGTATAGAGATGGAAAATATGACATTTTGTGGGAATTGTTCCATTTGGTATGCCTTAATGCCTAAAAGTCGACATAAATCAGTGTGGGTGGTGAAGGTGACTTTTTAGGATCACATAATGAATAACATAACAAGCCTAATCAAGATTAAACGACCAAATGAATCAAATTAGAAGATTATAGTCCAAGGTCATAATTGTTATTGTTTCGGAATAATTATGATTTATGATGATTAAAATAAACGTTATTTGGTAATCCAAGGTACATGTTCATTTTGTCAAGATTTCATATTTTGGCTTGAAAATGGGTTTGTTAACCATAGATCATTGTGTGCAGAAGAAAAGAAAAAGTTTTTGGTGTTCTGAAGTCATCGTGAATTTACTCTAGGGGCCACGAAATCGTTCTAAGAGGTAATTGGTCAATTCTTTTGGTTAAACACCCAAATTAGGCTTATGTGAGTAATTTGGGTGTTTAGATGATGATGTAACACCAAGATGACATGCAGAGGAGATTGGAGAGATTTGCTGAGTTGAATATTTGCTCAAGTTATCTCAGCCTCTGAAAATAGCAAGAAAATGATTAGTACAACTTTCTCTACTCAATGTACAAGCACTTTAAGCATAAAACCAATTTTTTAAAACATCAGGGGTCAAAAGATGATTTTCTATATGTTTTTGGATTGTTTGGAACCTATATTTACTGTTAAAGACGAATGATATGAAAATCCGTCAAGAAACGAGCTTAAAACTTGTTTTTAAAAAGAGTTAAGGAACTCGTCAAAACGTGCAATGCTGCAGTAGGGTGTTAATAGGAATACGATCGTATCACAGAGTTAATCGATTTGAGATTTCCAAGATTTTGGTAATACAACCGTATAACTAGTTTTGGATATGGTCGTATCGCAAAAGAATCAGTTAACCAAAATGATTGAATATGGTCTAAGGACGTATTATGAAAGATGAATACGATTGTATTGATGAATATGACTATATCTTAATACACATGGCCGTATTAAGAAATATGAATACGAACGTATGATCATTTTGGACATAATGCATATTCTTGTTATTTTAAGGACTAACACTTATCAAATCAGTTAACTATTTTTGAATGTCAATGAGTTCAAGCTAGCTGATATGGTTTCAATCATGCCACATCAGGGTATAAAAATAAGAACAACATGTTGTTTTATTATAAGGTACTCAGTGCTGATCTTGACACGAGGTTATATCCATTGACAAATGATTAAAACATGGTCAGGCTTATCTCTTACTAATAAATTTGGACACCATTAGACATTTGGCAATTGATTTTACGATGGCAATGACAAGGGTGAGTTTAAAATGGAACGCTTGAGGAACCAGCTCGTCAATTTTTTTCGAGTTTTTAATCGCGAAAACTGAACCCTAAGGCTCTACCATAAAAGTTAACCTCTGAATTATAAAATTTATAACTCAAAATCTTGAAAACTAAAATCATTTTTAACTTGACAGGATCGTAAATCAATTGGCAAATCATTTTTAACTTGATGCGATTGAATCTTAACTTGCATTATGCTTCTGTCCATTAACTAACTGTAATTCTCCTGTAGCCGATTCTTCAAATTTGATTAGAGCACTCGATCAATAAACCGTTAATCACATATTCATATGAAAAATTACATTTCGAATTTAAATCACATATTCATATCTTCATTATCATGATACATTTCATAATGGGTATGCTTCAAGTGGTGGTACCTAAACCCCTTTATAAAAATTGATATTGGTCCCGGATACTCCATCCCAGAAAACATCATTGGAGTAGCTTTTTCGTTGGACGTGTCAACCGACCCGACCCAACCCAAAAAGTCAGACAAAACAACAAGCTCTATTTGCACATTGTGCATGAAGCCACCAACAAATGTATCATCACACCTTATAATCAAAGCAAGCTCAAGACCTTCTATAAACTCGACTTCGGTTAGATGGTGTCGCAGACTCTCCTCTGCTCTGTGTTCTCCCCTGCATATCAAAAACCACATTTTCTGAGATTTGGTGGGCCCAAGAGGAATGGATCCTGTTAGGATCATTATAAGCAAATATGGAACCTCAAAGATAAAGCTGTTTAAACCTGATAAGAGTTTCTAAATGCTGCTCTTCTTTTGAGGAAAACTTTCATGGCCTGTTTCTTTTTCTCTTCTGCTTTCAGTTTTGTTAGGCTGGGCCTGTAAATGATTACAGTTCGACCGATTCGACCTACAACAATGGAACCAGTAGCTTCCTCTAATCGGCTCACCACATCATCTAGCTCTCCCGGGCAGTTGTTATGAATTTTAAGCTGTTTCATATTTTGCCATTATTAAAATCAAGATAGATAGATACTTGTTCTTAGTTAGCTACAAATAAAGACATACCATAACGATACCATGCGAAAATATACTAAAAAGAAAAAATACTACTGAAAAAACAAACTTTTTATCATGTGGTGTTCTAATAACAACTTTACTCCTAAACTACACCTCCTAAATTAACGCTCAGTTATCCGAGTTTACTTAAAAAGGAAAAGGAAGAAGAAATGAAAGGAAAAGAAGAGAAGATGAGTGATTCTTTTCCTTCCGAATCAAAAGGAAAGAAAAACACAAGATTTTGGCCTAACTTTCATTCCATTTTACCTCCCTTTCCTTCCTAAAATGAAACTCGGGAACACAAATTTTTTTATTTTCCTTCCCTTTCTCTTCTTCAAGAACACAAATTTTTTTACATTTTCTTTCAATTCATTTCCTTTCCCTCCTTAAGCTCGGGAACACAGTGTAAACTTTTTATCATGTTTTGAACCCGGTTCTCCTCGAAAAGAGCTCTGAATTTCATACATGATACCTATGATACATACAATCCAAAGACCCTTATAATGTTAAAGGATAAACCCTAGATTATCCAAAAAAACCTTATAATGTTGAATGATAAACCCTAGATTTGAATTATTGGTAAAATAAAAAGGCAAACTGCTCAAAAGGAATACGAAATCAAAGGAATTATTATTATTATACCTTGAGAAGCTCGTTGGCTTCTAGGGTTTCGACCAACGCAATTGCGACGGAATCGGTAACGCCGGACTTCCCCACCTGTTGAGACTTTAATTTCTTCCCCAAACTATTCGCATAAGAACCCAACTCTTTCTTCTCTTTCACACTCATAGATTTCAATTTCGACATTAATTCCTTATGCGCACTCGAAATTCTCGCGTCCACAGGGTCGTCTGTTTCGACGGAAGGCTTATCGTCGATTTCGATTTCCGGCAGGACGTCAGTTTCCGTTTCTTCTCCGGCGGATATGGCTGAGGGGGTGGAGGTGGAGAGAGATCGAGGAATGAGTGAAGTGCGAGAGATGGGAAGGGGAGGAGGGGTTAGGATGGATATAAAAGGGGTGGTTTTGAATATTCTGAGAAAAGAAGAGGAGAGATGGGTGGTGGCGGCGGCTGACGGTGGTGGCCGCCGTAAAATAGATCGGAGGATAAGAGGGGAAGATGATGATAACGCGCCCATTTGTTTAAGATAGAATGATAGATCACTTACGCCCAATTTCCCTTTTATAACCCCACTGCTTTTTAGTTAGGTGATTGTAATGCCTCAAGATTGAGGTTGATTTCGAGCTCGGGATCGCAGGACAGTGCGGGACATTAGGAAAGTGGTCTCGGGATCGGGACTCGGGAGACTCCCGTGGGAGTGGGTTACCGAGGGGGAAGCTTGGGAAGATGACCGTTGGAGTGCCCCCCCCCCCCCCACCCAACGGTCCTTTTGACCTTTTTTAAAAAAATATATATTTTTTTTACCTATTTTACCTATTTAAACCCCCTTTTTCACCATTTTTTCCACACATTTCACCCATACCAACTCAAATTCTTAATTTCTTTTTTCTCCATCTTCACCATCACCATGTCTCACAACTTTTTCCCACACCAAGCCGATAACGAACCACCGACTCCGACCTCTCAACGAAACGTGTTTGGAGAACCCGGTTACATACCGGTTTTGGCGATCAAGACCCCGGTTAGGGTCAAGAATACGGTTTCTTACGCGAAGACTTCAACCTTGAAGACGATGTTGTGATGGAAACACAACCATCACAAAAAACCACAAGGAAGAAGACTATGGCGAAGAGACCAAAGGAGAAAACGTCCCAACCACAAGGAAAACGGGTGTCGATGCCGTGGAGTTCTCAAGAAGAAGTGGTGTTGACCCGACTCTATATTGATAACTCGGAGAATTCGATTAAGGGTAAATAATTTTTTTTTTATTTTTTTTATCTTATAACTTTTATTTTTTTTATTTGTTTTCTATCCCGTTTTTTTTTCTAACCCGTTTTTTTTTTTGGTAGGTGATGCTCAATCGGGTACTCATTTTTGGAACAAAATTACCTTTGAGTGGCACCACATGATGAACTATGTCGTCCCCGACTTCAACGATATAAGCTCATTTTATCGAAAACGACGAAGACGACAAGAAATTTTTAAGAAGATCAAAACACGTTTATTCGAAAAGTATAAGTGATGTAATTTTTATTTTTAATTTTTTAGGATTTTTAAATTTTTAAATTTATAATTTTTAGGAATTTGTAATTTTTATCTTTTAGAAATTCGTAATTTTTTATTTTTAAATTTTTATGCAAGTTGTTATTTTTAATTTAATATTTTATTAAAAAAAGTGTTTGGGATCATGGGATTGTGGGAGAGGTATTACAAGCAAAAATAGCTTGGGATCATGAGAGTGGGAAAGGATGAGGTGGCACCAAAAATAGCTTGGGATCATGGGATCATGGGAGAGCCATTACAATCACCCTTAGAATAAGCTATGTTTTTTTTCTTTTCTATAAAGAGTTAATTACACATTTAGTTTTTTTTTTTGAACTGCAATTTCCATTAAAGAAACGGAGCCAAACTAGCAAGGAGCTAGAAGGCATAAGAACAACAAAATATCAAAAACGAAAAATACACCAATCATCCCAAACAACCGAATCTCTCCTACTCCTATACTTTGTCCACATGAAACTTAGGCTTTTTATCTCGGTGAGAACTTGGGAGATGGAAGGCCTTTTGTTTCTAAAAAGCGTCTCGTTCCTCGCCTTCCACAAACACCAACAAGAAGCAAGAATAACGACTCGAATCATGCAAGCTTTTCTATTGTTGGAACCGACATGCTTATGAAGGTCGAACAAGTCTACCACTTCAAAAGCAAAGATGGGAGGAATTTGGCACCATTGCGAAAGTAGACCCCAAATAGTAGAGGCAAATTGACACGATATGAGTAAGTGTACCACCGATTCATCTATGTCCCCACAAACCATGCAAACCGGAGAACCGTGAAGGGAGTTTCTTTTTGCAAGCTCTTTTTGCAAGGATTCCAGTCACCTGCAGAAGTTTAATCATAGTTTCAATTTGGAGAAGGCACTAAATGGTGATGAGTATGAGAACAAGCACTCTGAGCATTTGGATTTCTTCCTTGTGCTTGATCTGGAGGGGAAAGTTGAGATTCTTGAGTTTCCTGTTTTGATGATTGATGCCAGAACCATGGATGTTGTAGCTTTCTTTCAAAGACATTAACCGATCGTGGGACTTGTCTACACCAACCGTAGACCGGATCTCCCTCCTCTTCAATCGTGACCTCGAGAAGCTTCCTAACCGAACGGGACGAGAAAAAACCACTAGGGTCGCCACCTCATACCCACCTATCACCCATCCACACCATGAAGGATCTCCAAGTAAATGAATTATTTTCGCATTTAAAGGCTCTGGTAATAATTCATTTCCATGTTCCAGTGACCGAATTATTACAAGGCAAAAAACAAAGCCTTTTTGTACTTTCATGTATCGCGTACACGACCCTACCCCAAAGGCTAAACGGCTCGACCTTGTATCTCCACACCCATTTCAAAAGAAGGCTATTATTGATGTCGACCAAAGGGGTGAGGCCAAGACCACCTTTGTTGATCGGTAAAGAGACAATATTCCTTCTCACCCAATGAATCTTAGAGCGGTTTTTGGTACCTCCCCACAAAAAGTTAGACCGCATGCTCTCGAGAAGGTCTAAAACTTTTTTTGGAGCCTTGTACAACGAAAAATAATAAACCGGGAGAGAGTTCAAAACCGCTTTAATGAGCACTAAACGACCCCCCATAGAGAGATTGTTAGCTTTCCAAAGCGAAAGCCGGGACTCGAACACATCGATCACGGGCCTCCAATTATGAATTCGGTTCATATTACCACCCACTATTATGCCCAAGTGAGTAAAAGGAGTGCTATCTCTTTTACACCCTAGCCGAGATGCATGGTAATCTACCACCGAGTCTTCAGCATTGATGCCAAAGAGACGACATTTATCCAAATTAACCTTAAGCCCCGACACAAGATGAAAACATCTAAGAATCCTCGAAAGCGCACAAATGTTCTCCTCGTTCCACTTGCCCAAAAGAATGGCGTCATCGGCGAACATAAGATGAGAGATTGAAGGCGCGTTGTGAGGGCATTTTAACCCTTCAAAAAAATCTGAGACTTCCGCTTTCTCGAGCATGCAATGAAGGGCCTCCATAACCAAAATAAAAAGAAAAGGCGAAAGCGGGTCACCTTGACGAACCCCCCTTTGGGTTTGGAATTCCCAAGTAGGAGAACCGTTAACCAACACTGAAGCCCTAGCCGAAGATAAGCAACCCAAGACCCACGCCCTCCAGTTTTCGGGAAAATTCATTTGTTCAAGAACCGAATCCAAAAAATCCCAATCTACCGTGTCAAAAGCCTTTTCGAAATCAATTTTGAAAAGTAAAGAAGGCTCCTTGGACTTTTTAACCCAAGAAATTATTTCATTGATAATTAAAGACCCATCTAGAATATATCTATTAGAGACAAACGCCACTTGTGGTATTAATTTCTACATGTAATAACATAAGGTGACAATTTTTATTTTGTTTCATATATGGGTATTAAGTTAACACCCCGTTAACTTTTAACGGCAAATCCCCTTGCGTGATAAAAACGTGAGAACAATTTTAACAATTAACATTACCTCCACATATTAAAACCTATCGATCCAAATTCAAACCTCAATTCTCTGACCGTATACTTTTAATATAAAATTAAGATATAGATAAAGCTAATATAAATAAACCAAATGAGCACTCATTGTTTGCAAATCCCAACAAAGAGCTCTTGTATTTGCTTACATTCGTATCCTAAAGAGATATAACCATTTATTTATTTTTATATAGAGTAACATGACTTAAAATAATAACTTTTGTATTTTTTTAGGTTTATAATTCTGATTCCCATAAGAACTGATAGTATGAAACCTTTTTGTCCATTTTGTATACAGCTAGTAGTCGGCTAGTGTTAGGGAAGTATTTTTTTCTCATGTTCGATTTTGAACCCAAAATCTTAGTATCTTAAATCCTTTATAATACTATTGAGCTATAAGCTACTTGATTCTCTTAGTATTATTCTATCTCGTTTAATTATATATATAACAATCAAAATTGGATTGGAATAGTTTTATATTGGGTTTTTAGAATTTGACCACAGCTCTTTTACACAATTTTGGTCCTTTTATACTTACTTTTTTTTAAATGTTCTTTTCTTTTATATATTACATTTAGAATTCAAAAGGAATATGACCATTTGTACTTTCAAAATTTAACCACTATTATCTTTTAATTTTATATTTTGACCACGAAAATAGTTTTACACTTTTAGACTTTAATCACTACTTTTTTTAGTTTTATATATTTTAACCATAAAACTTTTAGTTTTATATTTTGACCAAGAAAATAGTTCCACACTTTTAGAATTTGGCCACTACTTTTTTAGTTTTATATTTTAACCATGAAACTTTTACACCTTTACATTTTATGCCCCTTAATTTTTTTGAGTTTTCAACTTTTGTTAATGCTTTTTTATAGTTTTATACATTGACCACATTAAAACGTTTTTTACTTAAACTGACAAATAAATGGGTGGTTTGCCACGAAGCGCGGGCATGTCAAAAGATCAAATAAAGTTTTATATTTTGACCACTAAAATAATTTTACACTTTCAGACTACTTTTTTTAGTTTTATATTTTGACCACAAAACTTTTAGTCTTATATTTTGATCGTGAAAATAGTTTTACACTTTTAGACTTTGACCACTACTTTTTTTTAGTTTTATACTTTAACCACGAAACTTTTAGACATTTACATTTTATACCCCTTAACTTTTCTGAGTTTTCGACTTTGGTCAATACTTTTTTATAGTTTTATACTTTAACCATATAAAAGTATATTTTTTACCGAACTGACGGGTAAATGGGTGGGCCGTCGCAAAGCACAGATAAATCACAAAATCAAATAAACTGAACAACACTGTCATTGCAGGCCCGCCGCAACGCGCGGACGGGTCTGTACTTATTTTAATTATAAAGATAGGGATCTAAGATTTTCCATTTTCAATTAACCTACTAACGAGAAATAAATGTTCAAGGAGCTTGAATATAATTTTACATAGTTTAGGGGCCTATAAGAAATTAATGTAAACGGATATAATCGCATATCGTCTCCTGCTCTCAAGATCGGGAAGGAGAAAACCCTAAATTTCGTTATTTTCTCTCTTTGTAAGCCAGCAACAAACAACGAATTGAAGAAATTTCATTCAGGTATTTCGCCGACGTCGTTCAATTCCCTTCAAATTAAATCTTAAGCTTTGATATCTGTTTGAAAACTTTAATTTATTGATTCAGACAGGTCTTTCCATTTTATACAGCCTTTTTGTGTTTCCGAAGCATTTGTTATATAGATTCAGAATCGGATCCCCTTCTTAGTGACAGAATATAAGAATCTACGGATTTTGAGTTATTCGCTTTCTTTTTATCTCGGTTTAGATATCAAGGGCTATTTCATAAGCTCGTCTGCATAATCATGATTTGGGCATCCAATATTCCAATCTCCCTGTTAAATTAGTAGGATAAGCTATAACATATCTATAATTCAAAATTTGCTGAATAAAGGATGTATGGGTTCTAAGAAGAAGCTTCTGATTGAAACTAGGGTATAAATATCAAGTTTGTGTATTTTTTTATGGGTTTGACTAGGATGCAGTTTAGAGACTAACTCTATATAGCCTCACATTGTTTGTTTGGATGTGAAATCTTGTCTCAGAGCAATTTGCCACTTCCTAAACCCCCATGCTATGGTTTTTATACATATTCAATCTTTCTAGGTTGAAACACACAGTCTGTTTTTAAAAAGGTGTCATTTTATCCGCATTTTACGCATATTAAGTAATGTGATGGTCGTCAAAAAAAATTTAAGGGTCATTATCATTTTCGTGTGGTGAAAAAGTTGCCTTTCAGTGCATAAGTTTTAATTTTGTTCATGTTGGTTATATATGTTTGTAAATCTGATAAGAGCCAGCATCCTTTTTCTAGAGAAGGTGAAATCAGATATGCAGACAACAAATCAATGCGAGGCCTCTTTATGTTTTCGGTTGCATTATAATATGATTATGTTTTATTCTTAGCATATCCCAACTAGTTTGTAGTTTTGTACTGAGAGGGTTGCTGTCCTAACTCCTATTGTCTGTTATAAGAAACTGGAGTTGCCTATTGCTGGTCTTTAACAATAGTAAAGAGTATATGGGTTTAGAGTTAAATTTTCAGCGGTGTGATTAATGATGATGTGGTGTGTGTTGGGTTGGGTATGTAAGTGAGCAAAGACTCGGTGCTGTTAAGTGATACATGGTGGTTTTCTTGCTTGTTGAATAATATGTGTCGGGATCGGGTGTTTGATATCATGTTGGGTTGAAGTATGATTGGATTTTGACTCATGGAGGGTGTGGTTGCAATGGGCAGGGTGGTGGAGGCAGCAGTTGTAGAGGGTAGTTTGTTGGTTGGTTGGTTGTAACCGGAATTATAAAATGAGCTCAGACAGCAGGAGCCGAAGCAGGAGCCGGAGCAGGAGCCCCATGGATCGCAAGATGCGTACTGAGCGCATCTCTCATCGTGATGCTCCATACAGGAGGGATTTTCGTCGGGGTTACAGGTTTCAGTTACATTTAACTTTTGTTAATTTTTCTTTGAATAAACATGTAAGTTGGGCGTTTTTTGGAGACCAAGATATTGATGGGTTTGCTCCTCTGCTAGAGATACAAACCAGAGCTGCTGATGCTTCTGTATGCATGTCTGAGGATCTCCAAATCTCATCTCAGAATTACTTTTCTTCTGGACTTTTACTTCATTTTTTTGCATATTCTTCTGTTCACTATTCTTACTATCATCTTTAGGCCTAAATCATTTTTTCAGTTTTAACGATAAGCATATGTTTCAAGTGTTATAACTTATAAGGCATGCATTTATGCATGATTCATTAATAAGCAATTGTTAAACTCAGCTGAATTCATATGATGTTGTAATGCTTTGTGTGTTTTAATCTGTAAGTTCTAGGAATGCTTGAAAATCCTCACAATACAGTGACAGTTATCTTCTGTTTTCAAATGATGAAATGGCATTGTTTGGTGTGTTGTAAGTCTGTAAGGTTGGGTTTTTTTTGTTTTTTTTGAACACTGACTTCTGACCTTCAAACTCTAAACTTGCTATTTTGTCTTTCATTTCCTTAATATGCCATAACAGCCTCCGAAGACTCAATCATGTTCTTAACACCTCTTGTTCACTTCTTTTGTCTACAGCCAAAGCAGTAGTCTGTGTAAGAATTGCAGAAGACCGGGTCACTATGCTAGGGAGTGCCCTAACGTGGCCGTCTGTCATAACTGTGGACTTCCAGGGTAAAATTGCTGATTCTTAAATAAAAATTGTTGGTTTATTGTATTACAACTGGATGTATTTTTTTTATTATTATTTTTTTTTTTGCGTTTTCAAAATCACTTGTGTTGTATTTATGTATGGTTTGCCCAACAGTATTTTTTTTCTTAAGAACTCTCCAACTTAGGTTTGTGTTTAAATTGTAGGAGTCAAAAGGCTAATTGTAAAGTAACATTTTGTGATGTGAAACAGGCATATCGCATCGGAATGTAGCGCCAAGTCCATATGTTGGAACTGCAGAGAGCCTGGGCACATGGCCGGGAACTGTCCGAACGAGGGCATCTGTCACTCATGTGGGAAGACGGGCCATCGCGCTAAAGAATGCACCACTGCTCTCCTGCCAGCTGGCGACACGAGGCTATGCAACAACTGCTACAAGCAAGGCCACATAGCGGTTGACTGTACCAATGACAAGGCGTGCAAGAACTGCAGGGAGACAGGCCACCTTGCTCGAGACTGCACAAATGATCCGGTTTGCAACTCTTGCAATGTAGTAGGCCATGTGGCTAGAGATTGCCCGAGGGGGGGAAGTATGGCGATTGATGATAGACGTGGTGGCCCGCGTGGTGGCTACCGTGACATTGTCTGTAGGAACTGCCAGCAGGTGGGCCATATGAGCCGCGATTGTGTTGACTTGATTATCTGTCATAACTGTGGTGGCAGAGGCCACCTGGCGTTTGAGTGCCCGTCTGGGAGGTTTATGGAGCATCGGTTTCAAAGGAGGTACTGATTGAATTTCAGGTATGGCGACTGTTATGAACTCTTTCTTCTGAAGACATCTACGGTATCTTTTTTTCTTTTTTCTTTTCTTGAGTTGGATTTAATTATGAGTGTGATGTTATTGGTGTATTTTTAAATAATGTAACTCAAGTAATAATAATTGTGTTGAATGATTTACATTTGTTATTTCTGTTCAGTCTCACATGGGTTAACATCTTAATAGTTTTTGCATCCATAGAAATCAATCACTCACATGCTTGACCTGCTGGGTTTGTATCACTCATTTCATTTGTTTGTTTTCAAAGCTGTTACTAGTTGACAGAGAACAAGAACAGACCACACACTTATTTCATTTGGAAAATATCCAGACAAGTAGGCATTACGTTGTAAAGCAACAGAGTTAATATATTTTAAACAATGAATGGTTAGTAGTTATTCCATACCAAGCGATACAAGGTAAAATTGTGTAATATTATTCTATCTCTACTCATTCTTCAAATTTAACGATAAAATGAGCTTATGCTTCGAATCGATATTTGCTTTACTTACGTTGAATCTCTTCACTATTTGATCGATAAAATGAGTTTTCAAGTCTACTTGAAGCAAAACCATCTCAAGACAAACAGTCTCATCAAATCCTAACATGGTCTTAAGGTCACAAGTACTTGTGACTTGCGAGATTTTGATACACCGTATGTGAATATGTTCGAGGACATACAACAGTAGTAGAGCTATTGTGATCAATTTAAGTTTACAAAAACAGTTATACATCATAACTTCATTTTTTTATAATCTGTTATATGCAATCTGGCTAATTTGAACATGACATCTTGGGGCGAAGTCCATTTGTCTTAATAGCTCTAATAAATTGTACTAACCAGTTATATGTTTACCGAATTCGAATCATGCAACATTTTGATACTAACAACCATGGTTCTCGTGATTATGATTAGTTTCTTATTGAGTACTATAATCTTCCATAACTAGATATAATACATCCAGAACCACTGGTGGAGCGGTGAGCGATTGGTTTTTCAGTTTGTTTCCATGTTTTAGTTTCATCCAACTACACTACAACCCATGCTCACATGTAGTTTGCCTTGTTTGTTTAGTTCTCTTCTCTTAAATTCTTTGAAGTGTTCGGATCCTAGAAAAGACTAAATCTCGTTTCGAATATTAGGGAAAATCGTTTCATATTAACAAAATTTGTTACTTAATAGCGACTTTACTTTACGTCTGTGTCATTACAATGAGTTTTCGGACTATTCTGGGCTTCCACTTGTTAAACATAAAGTCGACTTTGATTATACGGTCATCATAGCGACATTAGCCTTTAGGCCATCCGTAATGGTTATTGGGTCAGAGGATCCTCACTCACCCACTTACTGTATCACAAATACAGGAGTCGAAACATTTATATATGATAAAAGTTGCCTACTTTATGATCTTTTATAAATAATTGTACAAATTTTAGAAGACAATGGACCCTAAAACATGGACATTACACATATCAAAAGAAAGAAAGTTCAATGAGCTGCCCAATTACAAAACACCTAACATTGTGCCTGTTGAAACATAAAACCATCATCCATGTCAACTAGATGTCGACACCTCGGTGCTGCAAACTGGGCACACCTGTACAGGAGGACGCATATCATTCATTCTAATAAATAAAACAAAAACATCTTTAACAGTAGCAAAATTAACCCCCAAAGAGTATTTAAATAAGTAATAACTTTCTAAACATTTATTCAGGAAAACTTATGAAATCAACAATATAGTTTTCTAATACACATAATATTTATTATTTACAATTCTCAATATTAGGACAAAGCAAGTGTTGGCTTGGTTCTAAAAAGTGTGAGGCCCACCAGGACAATAGGGTCCCCCATAGCCCAGGGCAAGGCGGAGGGGCACCGTATAACCTTTTTTTATATTTCTCATAAGTTTCTATCATCATCTACCTAAAATTTTGATATAAATAACCACCATATATAAATTTATATACAAAATAACGTCTACATACTACCTAAAAGCTACATTGCTCCTTATGTATAAAAGCTTCCACTGTAAAAACATTCGTAATAGTAAAAATTGTGACCAGTTGATATCAGCACTAAAAATAATATCCAATTTGACCTTAAGATTTTATAATGCAATCTTCCCGCTGCCCCATTTTGCTACCTCTAAGAAGCAAAGACATTTCTAATAGTAAAATGAGTACCTTGTTAATTTGCAACCAGTTGGTTATGCAATCAGAATGGTATGAATGTTTGCATGAAAGCAAGATCAAGTTATCACCGTCTTCGTAGTCTAAGCGACAAATAACACATCTGAGAATTTGCAAAGAAAATGATTATCAGAAGAGAATATAACTATTTTGGGTCAATTCAAATAAAGGGAAAAAAACTTGTTCATACGTTTCACAGCTTTCATTTTGCCCATTTTTGGTCTCGTATATGACTGAGCGTAAAGAAGCAATTGAATCAGCAGAAAGCCCTCTACTTTCAGTCCCAACAACTTCACCAAGTGCAATCAATTCCTAAAAATATTACATGTGAGCAGCAACTCATACAAGACCAAAACCCAATAAAGTTGAGACTTGAGATAGTTAAATGGATTGTAACTTGTAAGTCAATGCCATGATTTAGTTTAGAGAAATTACCTCATATGATAGTTCATCTGGGTCAACATCATCCCATGAATCCTGAAACACACACACACTGAACATCAACAGAAATATAATTGTCAACTTGACATTTGACAAGTTAGATGATATCAACTGTTCAATAAGAAACAAAAAAGTATATGATGAAGTAATCCTGGCCATAATTATAACATACTTGGCCCGGGTGAAACAGGAGGTGTAATGAACAAATGTGTAATTAGTAACAGTGTTTGACATGATACAGCAAATGCAACAGTCAAACATCTTCAGATGCAACATTGGAACTAAATCTAATCATCCCGCTTTGTCAATATCATCTCAAGTAACTCACTGATTCCATGCTTCAGTATTTCAGTTTAATCAATACCATCTACTTTGTTCTTGGCATAAGTAGGCAATTGGTACTTTTGGTTCTTTCTGTTTCGTGGATCATAGGTTTGTGGGCTGGGTTGGTTGCAAAAAAACTTCAATATATATTGTTTAACACAGACCTGTTTTGTTTAGTAAACTACTATATGGGTTTATGTGGGTCGTTCAGTTGTGTTCTTAGATTAAACCCTGCCGTTTTGTTATTAGCAGCATTATTGGTGTGTGATTTTCATAAGCAGTTTTCATGTCACACCATTCTATTACATGAAAAATGGTTCCATCAAGACCCTTACTACTGGGAAAGCATGACAAAGAATACCCCGTCAATGAATGTCTCATTAAGCACATCCAGAACCAATCTATGCCAATAGGCACAACTTGCAAGACAATTAGTGAATCTATATTTCTTACATCTCTTTTGGATTTTCCAGTTTCTATTTGTTATTCATGTTATTTGGATTTTGGGTATTCAAAATATTTTTATAGGTGAACTTGATATTATAATATCCTCTCATAAAACATATCCACACCCAATAGTCATATTTAGAATAGGTGAATGATTAGTTCCCTATAGTGTGGTTCAAGACTTCATGCACTTGTGTGTGTGTATATATACACACACACATATACAGATTCTCATATTCAATATAACAAAGTTTTTGGATTGAAAGAGTGGCCATTATCATACTAGGTTTTGATTTTCATCATACTTCTACGATCAAGATAAATATAGTTAATGTTACGGAAAAACTTGAGACAACATTATAACAAAATTCTGGGATGGTAAGTTGGTAACTATATCAACAGAAGTAATTTAGCACTAAAATGTGCAATAAGATGTAGACTGCACCATGTGATAGTATTTCACTGGGTGGCTCTTATATGGCATCTTTTGATATGTAGGAATACCTCAAGCTTTCAATCTAGCAACCTTAGAGAGGTTTGCTTGAAAAGAAAAAGGATCCAACACACAACTGTAGAGAAGAAGGGGAAGAGACTTAGACCATCTTAGGAGGCCCACTAGACTCAATGACAAACATAAACTACCAAGAGTTTGAAGAGCAGCTTTCGCAGCTCATTTCTCCTACTTTTCACTTCAAAATAAACAGAGAGAACACAAGATTCTGATATGGCCAGGCCAGTAAAGCAGGAAGAAGTAAATGTTTGACTGTTTCAAAATATCTAAATGCATTATTAGTAGTAACTAGAAAGTTCACAGTGCTAACTCATTTTGCAAACATATAGTTTAACTCCCTATGCTCATGTTTTTTGAATCTTTGTGATTTCACCAAAAAATATATCGAAAGATAATATTGTGCGTATGTGTTTTTGTTCCATCATTTCAGGCTCTTCTCATTCCTTTACCATTGTTAACCTTGATTTCTATTAGCTTACATTTTATAAAAGAATATAAATAGAGGACTAGAAGTTTGATGTTTGACCAACACATTGTTAGATCTGGAGAGCAAGTGCGTTAAAAAGCATCTAAGCAATACTATCAAACCAAAGGGAAAATAAAAAAAAATTTACCTGAGAATTGTCACCACGATCATCCATACCATCCACCTCCTCCTCGTCCTCGGTAACCACTGTCAATCAGCAAAACTTTGTTAGGCATATAGGTTCTAAATTGAGAGCCGAAACAACATCCAACAGGGCTAAGATAACCATACAAAGAGTAACTTAACATGAAAACATAATTCATGATAAAAACTCACTTCCATTAATGCCAGTGAGAGCCCGCAATCTAGCAGACATCTCTCGATCTTCAGCATCTTGTAACGCCCTTGCATAGGCTTCATCATTTGGGAAAGAAGCCGGATCCAACTCAACACCTTGGTTGCCTCTATCCTCCTCTCCGGATCCAATATCAAAATGAGCATGCACATCAAACGCATCTTCTTCTTCTTCCGCATCAGAACCATCATATTCACTATTGTGTTGATCATCATCATCATCCACATAACTTCCAGTTTCCCAACTTTCATTGTCACTTTCACCGCCACCATTCATCCTCAACATCATATATGCCCTTTCCTAGTGCACGCAACCTCAATTTCATAAGATACAAAAACAAACTAACTAAAAAGAAATATAACACAAACTATCACCAATCAATAACACAGATTTCTTATATCTTCAAATAATTCATATATTTAGGGTTCATGACAATCAAACTGCACAATTGCTTAGCTCGGAAAGATTCAACTAGTATGATCTCATCTGTAGGAAGAATGAAACTACAAATAACTGGAGTAAACATTAAATCCAACACCTAATCAAATCCACATAGTAGTTGGATGAGCAATAAACATCAAATCAAAGGACGGATGATATTTCTACAACACAGATTTCTTATATCTTCAAATAATATATATTTAGGGTTCATGACAATCAAACTGTACAATTGCTTAGCTCGGAAAGATTGAACTAGTATGATCTCATCGGTAGGAAGAATGAAACTACAAATAACTGGAGTAGACATTAAATCCAACACCTAATGTAGTTGAATGAAAAATAAACATCAAATCAAAGGACGGATGATATTTCTACAACACAGATTTCTTATATCTTCAAATAATTAATATATTTAGGGTTCATGACAATCAAAGTGCACAATTGCTTAGCTTGGAAAGATTCAACTAGTATGATCTTATCTGTAGGAAGAATGAAACTACAAATAACTGGAGTAAACATTGAATCCAACACCTAATCAATTCCACATAGTAGTTGAATGAAAAATAAACATCAAATCAAAGGACGGATGATATTTCTACAACACAGATTTCTAATATCTTCAAATAATTCATATATTTAGGGTTCACGACAATCAAACTGCACAATTGCTTAGCTCGGGAAGATTCAACTAGTATGATCTCATCTGTAGGAAGAATGAAACTACAAATAACTGGAGTAGACATTAAATCCAACACCTAATCAATTCCACATAGTAGTTGAATGAAAAATAAACATCAAATCAAAGGACGGATGATATATCTACAACACAGATTTCTTATATCTTCAAATAATTCATATATTTAGGGTTCATGACAATCAAACTGCACAATTGCTTAGCTCGGGAAGATTCAACTAGTATGATCTCATCTGTAGGAAGAATGAAACTACAAATAACTGGAGTAGACATTAAATCCAACACCTAATCAATTCCACATAGTAGTTGAATGAAAAATAAACATCAAATCAAAGGACGGATGATATATCTACAACACAGATTTCTTATATCTTCAAATAATTCATATATTTAGGGTTCATGACAATCAAACTGCACAATTGCTTAGCTCGGGAAGATTAAACTAGTATGATCTTATCTGTAGGAAGAATGAAACTACAAATAACTGGAGTGAGACATTAAATCCAACACCTAATCAATTCCACATAGTAGTTGAAGGAAAAATAAACATCAAATCAAAGGACGGATGATATATATATATATATATATATATAGAGAGAGAGAGAGAGATACCTGATCTTGGAGTGTACGAGCGAGGGCGAGATCAGCATCGACCTGACTGAGATTGGTGAACGGGGTTCTGGGAAGCGAAGAAGGGCGGTTTGGATTGGCAGTCTCTTGAGCGGCAGCCGGAGGAAGAGAGGAAGAATTAACAATGGAGTCGGTGGTGATATTGCTGCTAGGGTTTTCATCGGTGTTGGGGATCTTGCTGCCTTGATCTTTGGAGTTCTCCATGGGTGGTTTTAGGGTTTGGAAGAGATTGAGAGAAAAAGTTAGGTTGCTGTTGAAGTGAATTAATAAGAAGAGAAATAGTTTCGTTTGATAGGAGATGAGACGGAAAAGGGGTAAAACACAAAGCAGTACGCCAACGCAATCCCCCTACCGCCGCATTCTCTTTTTTTCTTTTTATTTTCTTTTTTTCCATTTTTTTTGGATATGCTCGCTATTTAAAAAAAGAAAGTCGGTTGATGTTATAATTTTTTAGATTAAACTAAATGTACTGCACAAAAAAAAAACCGGTTCTGGAACCGAAACTGGCGAACCAAACCGGTTTTAAACTGTTTTTTACCTGAACCGATTTTTATGAACCGATCCAAGATCGGAAAAAAACCGTCGGTTTTAAACCGGTTTAGACATTTGAAGCTAGGAACCACCGAAAACCGGTTTATCTAGAACCGATCCCAGGAACCGGTCCAGAACCGGTACCGAACGTTAGAAGTGGAGCTGAAATTTTATAGTCGTTAGAATCAATATTGTGACCATTTTTTTTCTTTTTCTCCCCAATGACCCTATAACTTAGTATAAATAGTAGTCTCATATCGTGGATTGATTACAACATTTAAAAACTCACTAAAAAACTCTCATTTACCATGTTGTTAGTTGCATGTTTATTTGTATAGATTTGTGTAATATATGTGTATGTAATTATTTAACTTACGCATAAATATATAACATGCATGTGACAACTGTAACCTCCCAAGTTAACTCCGTTAAGTTTTTTCGTTAATTTCATTAGTTCCGTTAGGCAAACTCCGTTAGTCACATTACAAGTAGTAACTAATACTTAACTAGATCGGATACGTCCACGACCTTTGGTTGATCACCGAACCCGTCCTTATGTGTTATATGATTTGTTACTTATTACCATTGTATGAAGTAATGCAACATGCTTATTTAATTAATTGTGCAATTATGTGATTTATCGAGAAATCGTGTTTATCTTACTTAGAATGTAAATTGGCCCTTTCTTGGTGGCCAGCGAAACTATCGAGCGAAATTACAGTTTCGCCCGGTAGCTAATGCGTGACCAGTTTCGCGTGGCTAGCGAAACTGCTAGCGAAACTGCCGGCGACACTGCCATCGAAACTAGCACCAGATATATAGAAACCCCAAGCCAAACTTCTCATTTTTACTTGCACCTCTCAACACACACACACTTCTGCACTCTCTCCCTCTCGAGATTTCTGACCAGCAAGGAACCAGCACGAACCAAGGAGACCAGCCCCAAATCACCATCCATTTGAGCTTGGAGATCACCCGTGAGTCACCAAGACCACTTCTTCTACATTCCTCTTTGTGCTTTACTTAATTAGATGACTAAACTTACATGCAATTGTGTATGCTTCTGTTAAAATGCTTAAGGATGCTAGACATAACATAAATTCTGTAACTTGCCATGACAATATGAAGATCCATGCTAATTAGGTTCCTTTATGTGAAAATGCATTCTTGGTAAATTGATGACTAGAAACCATGTTTTAGGTGTTAAAATTGCTCACATGATGTTGGTAAACGTTTAGGTATGCTAGATATGGAATTGCATGTGATACAGAAGCTGTTAGAAAGGTTTTTAGTCAAATTTACGGGTTTTTTTAGCGACTAGCGAAACTGTGCCTTCATCAGGCGAAATTAGGTAGCGAAACTATGTATATCTTCATCCAGCGACACTATGTAGCGAAACTGTAGTGTCGCCGGGTAAACCAACCAGACCAGCTCGAGCGAATCTACCGAGCGAAATTCCCTGAACGAAAGTTCAAACCAGTTTCGGGCGAAACTAGGCTAGCGAAACTGTGCCAACAGTTTCGAGCGAAACTAGCCTAGCGAAACTGTGTCATCGGGTATTGCCTAGCGAAAGTGCTGCCCGTGCACACAGCGAAACTGCCTAGCGAAACTGCTAGCGAAATTGTGACCAGAATTCAAACTTGTGCAATTTACTTGTAATGATATGCCATGACTTGCATGCTTTATACTATGATGATACATGCTTTGACTTCTGATGTATATGAACCCTTGTGTATGATCAACCATCGGAGTCGTGTGTCGTTATGTCGTGTCGTGTTTTCTAGCGTAATGGTAGTTTTAAACACAACCTTACACCTAAGACCTTAATGTGATTATTAGGTCCTCGTTAACAATCATAACCGGGTTTATTGAAGAAGTAAGCCGAGCAACCTAAGGTGAGTTCATTTACATTATTGTTATGTCCGTTCAGGGACGATAACACGCATGTGGTTGCATCCGGTAAGGATGGTGACCCAAACGGTAAGGTATTTCTTACTAGGTAAATTTCCGACATAATATCATATGTTTCACTGAATTGAACTTTATTTATAAAAAGTCCTTACTTTCGGGCCGTTAATATACAATAGCGAGGTAATATTGAGTAGTACTACTGGGGATTGACACCCCCGCTCAGCGGTGCACAGGATGCACCCTCCCGACTGGCGGTCGGACTGAGACCAATGTTAGCCTACCCTCCGTGATCCTTCAAGACACGGGAAGGCAAGGTTCATAGGTAATCCCTATCAGAAACATTGTCAGCTTCGGTTACGAACAGTTCAGGTGTACATAACTATAGGCTAGCTACCTACGATATGGAATTCTACTGGTCTTACGATATTGATTGTGTTTTACCTGTCTTTATTCATAAACATTAGGTCTACTTGTGACGGGTAGACAGTTTTAGTGAACTCACCAGCCTTGGCTGACACTTGATTGTTGAATGCTTTTCAGGTCGCTAGAAGGATCATGGACAGCAGGGACGGCGGCAGTACACATGACCTATTTTTCACTTGGGAATTATGTTTTCAGACCTAAATTTCTTCATTTTGAAAACCTGATTGTAAATCTTAATTATGCTTCCGCTGAACTGCTAAACCTACTGCTTTTGGATTGTAACTTAACCTTTATGTTAACTTATAATTTCCTTGGACTGTAATATAAACTTTGTGACTTGTTTATAAATTTCTGTTTATGGTTTGGTTGTAACTAAAGTCTGGGATCCTGGTCTGGATCACACCCCACACGGTTATACTCCGTTAGTGGAAATTGGGGGTGTGACAATGCATATCTTTAATTCTAATAAAGCAATAACTTGGGTGCCACATGTTATTTTTCTAGGGCCTCCACATAAGCATTGTCCATTTGTCAATACCACTTTCAATTTCTAAATTTCTTCATTTAAGAATTTAAATTTTCCAAATTTAATATTTAAACTTTCTAAATCTAAAATTCAACATTAGTATTACTTAACATTAGTTATAGATAGTTATTAATATTTATTAACTCCATGTTGACATAAATTATTTATTAACTAACTTACTAAATTTACATAAATTATTTTGAATTTTCTAAGTTTAAGAGATGTAACAGTCAATTTTTGAATTTTTAATAATAGTTACTAATATTTATTCATTAACATTTTATATATTAGGGTTGATTTATTCATTTAAAATATTAAAATGTCAAACACCCATTTATTTTCTGAAAAAATAACTTTTATGGGTTCAATTATCATCTTCAACATTTCTAATTATCTTTTAACATTCTCGGAAAATTCAAGTAATCCTAAATAATAATAACTTTTATTATTGTATTCGTTAACATCTCTCAATTTATTTTTTAACCGTGATATATGAAATACTTTAATTTCCTATTTTTATAAAAAATATATTTTTTACTTAACTACTATAAAATAAATATTTTGTATGATCTCACAATTATATCATTCATAATTTTTAAATCTCATATCAACTTTTATCTTTTTATAGTTATCTCATATTATGAATATTTATTCAACCCGTGTAGTACACGGGTTACTAACCTAGTAGCTATAAAAGTACAAAGGATATTACTATTGATGGAAAAAAAAATTATTGTCTCTCTACGCCCATTCCTTTTATGATCGTCTACTGCCCCTTAATAATAGCCAAAAACTTTTTTGACTTTTTTATACAAAGATCAGATAAATCTCTATCAAAATCATGGCATACCCTTTTTTTAACGGCGGATATATTAAAAACGAAAACCGCCTTAGCAAGAAGCTAGGGGAGACAAAAAGAAACATTATAAAGGGAAAGAAATCCAGTCGTTCCATGAAACGGACCGGAGCTTACAACGATTAGAATACCAAACAAAACTCCAATATTTGATGTCGGAAATAACCCGAAGGGGAGACGGAGTCCGACAATCAAACAGCGACTTGTTTCTTCCCCGCCACAAACACCAACAAGTAGTCAGAAAAATGGTGTTAACCGCCGCAACCTTCCACTCCGGACTAGAGATTGACTCATGAAACAACAAAACGTCCTTTGTGGAAAAGAACACCAACGCAGGGAAGCGACACCATTGGGCCACCACGGACCAGACCCAATCCGAAAAGGAGCAGCCGATGAAGATATGTTCAAACATTCTCCGCACCCTCGCCACATAAAAGACACTCCAGCCCCTGAACCGGAATGTTCCGCCGAGCCAGCCCTTCCCGCGTCGGGAGACGACCCAAAACAACGCGCCATGCCATAATATTGACTTTGGCAGGGACAACCTTGCACCACTTAAACTACAAAGGATCCTCTTGGCCACTATTTGAATTGAGAATTGACCTTAAGGATTTAACAGAGAACGCCCCATCAGAAGTTTCAACCCATTTCCATGTGTCACCATCTTTGATAAATAAATTGTTGAAGGAGATTCCATGCTTAACTAAAAAATCAGTAGATTTACCAACAGCTTTCCAAATGCCGCCTAAAGCATGATGGATCGGAATGAGAGACGGGCTGCCGGACTGACCATGAATGCTCTCGATTGTGCGCCTCCACAACCGATTTGGTTCCGAAATGAATCTCCAAACAAGGCAATTAATAGAATTTTTGAGCGAGTCGATTCCCAACCCTCCCAAAGACCTAGGCTTAAGGATCTTTGCCCGAGACACCCATTGAATCTTAGACTTAGCATCGGTGCCACCCCACAGAAAAATGAAACGAATGCGCTCCAAGGAATCAAGAACATTTTTCGGTGCCCGATAGAGAGAAAAATAATAAGTGGGGAGGCAATCCAACACACTCTTAATAAGCACCAATCTACCGCCCATGGAAAAAACGATTCGCCTTCGAATAGGAGAGACGACATTTGAAAGTGTCAAGAACCTTGCTCCAATTCTTCTTCAAATTCATATTAGCACCAACTTTGAGACCGAGATACTCAAACGGAAAGGAACAAACCTTACACCCAAACGAGGAGGCCAAAGAATTGATCTCATCCAAGTTAATGTTGACTCCGGTAACCCCACACTTTTGAAGATTAACCCGGAGCCCGGAAACAAGAAAAAAACCCCATAGAAGGCGCCTAAGATTAAGAAAATTTCCTTTCGACCATTGACCCAAAATCATAACATCGTCCGCGAAAAGAAGGTGAAAGAGGTGCGGACCCTCATTCGGAAGCTTCAAGGGATGAAAAATCCCCATACTAACCGCCTTGTCCAAAATCCAATGAAGAGCTTCCATGGACAATAATAAAAATATACGGAGAAAGAGAATCGCCTTGTCTCACACCTTTGAAACAATCAAACTCCTCGGTGGGGGATCCATTCACAAGAACCGAGGACCTCGAAGCCTTTAAAACCCCTCTAACCCATTTTCTCCAAATCTCAGGGAAATTCATTTGAGCTACCCATTTATCTAATAGTAGAAAAGGAACAATTATTAATGGTACTTTCAATGCCAAAAGAAAATGGATTCTTGACAATGGAATAGTGGTAAAACCAATAAAATTTTCTTTTCTATTATTTCATTTAAATAAAAAAATATATTTAATTTTAATTTGCTAAAGGCTATGGAGAGAAAGATACATGACTAAATGATGGTACATATCACATGAATCGGTAAATCTCGTAGCAGAGAGAGATGATTCAAAGTTTAAACAAAATGTGTCAGTTGCCATACATATCTAACCATGGCACATCTCAAACGATAAGTGACAAAATCACGAGTGGTATATGGATTGACGCGTTGAAAACCTATAACACTCTCATATACAACTCTTAACAATATGATTAAGGATTGTACATTGTGCTATGAGAATTGCAATAAATTGAAACTCTTAAATATTAAAAAACTCATTTGGTTTAAAAATGTTGTAAACACAAAAATCAAACAAGAAATGCAGACAACCTAACAATAAACATAAATGAACCCTTACACATAAGCAAAAAGCAAACAACTCAACTAACGGTTTCTTTTTGTTTTTGATGATCTTTATGAACTACTATGGTTAACACGAAAACAAACTAGGTGGTCACATAGCGAAGCACACTAAACTTCATTAATTCACGAGGGAGACAAACGGAAACTCTCCCGCAATGTGCGCCAATTTGCACCTTGTATTATAACATTAGAAACCATATTAACATATATTTTCAATAATTTAAGTTTGGTCATCAAAAGGTTTAAGGTGTTCATAAAGAACTAACAAAATCAACGATGGAACTCGAAAATATACATACAAACATAAAGAAATGGGGTGAAAGATCTTCATAATGAACAACTATGAGAAGGTAGTGGATGTGAGGTTTGATCCACTTCTTGAGCTCTTAAGAGTTGATGATAAAATATGGTGAACAATGGATGAACACTTGAATATGAAGGAGTATTTGAGTGTGTGTGGAGTGGAGCCTATGGGTATGGAGAGGGAGAGGAAAATGAGAGATTGTTTGAGTTAGGGTTTGTGTGGTGTGTATGTTGAAGTGTAAGTATGATGTATTAAACTATTAAATATAAAAAGTTTAAGGGTTTGGGTGTCTTGGTGGGTTTACGGTCTGAAACAAGCAAGGAAGGGAGAGTGCTTTTCCTTGGTTCAAAGGTGATCCGTGTTATAAGACCCATGCGAGCCACTGACCCCCATGGAGGGGTGGTGTTCCATGGAGTGGGTGGCTCACGAACTTCACCCACACATGTAGAGGTGGGCAACTAAACCGGTTTAGAAAGCGACACCGGTTTTTTAACCGAAACCGAAGCAGTCTACAAACTGAGTTGTGGACAAACCGGTTGGAGTCGGGCTGTCAGTTTGGATACGGTTTGTGTTTTTATTTGCAAGAACCAGTTTGGTACCGGGTTATGTTGGAAATCGATTTATTTGGTTCGGGGTCTCATCCTAGATAATCAAGTGCCGTCTTTGAATTTGCAGTCAAACTTCTTGACATATGAGATTAACAACATTAAGAATCATACACTCACACACACTTTATTCTCTTTGTATTTGATTCCTTCTTATAGCCATACCAAGTTTTTAAAAGTAAAAAATACCATCTCATTGTGACAAACACACACCTTTTTTCTACACATTACCCTTTTCATTATCTCTAGATACATTAAATACATTAAGTTCAATTCTTAAACAAATTCAATTTTTAGCATTAAAAAACCAGTTTTAACCCAAACCAATTTCAATCCGGTCCAACTCGATTGGTTCGTATAGGATCGAAGTCTCGAGACTACAAACCGCTTTTGACCAAATCGATTTTGATCATGGTTAACCAAGCCAATTTCGGTTTACAGCCCGGTTTTGTACACCTCTCGTCAAATGCTTAGCACAAAATGCGTTTTTATAAAAAGCTGCACGGACTCGGGTTGATCAAACCGAACAAGCCGAAAACTCCCGGAGTTTAAAACCCTTTGAATTAGGTCTCTTTTATCCTCCCACTCTATCGCCCTCTGGTTGTTATCCTCTTGGACTTGTCACCATTTCTTCACAAAAATCAACTCCACGTACCAATTTTCAAGGTTAATTCATCACCATCTTCGCGATGGCGTCTTCTTCAGCGCCCAATCTATGGGTGTTGCTGGGGTTGAGTTTGGCCGGAATACTGTTGATGACGAAAAAGCTTAAGAAGGCTGTCAAAGTTGATTTTGGGGCATTCGTGGAGCGGTTTCAGATTCTTCCTCCGCCGCAGCCGGCTCCTCCCAAAGCCCCTCACCCGCTCACCGGCCTCTCCTTCGCCGTCTCCGACGTGTACGCCCTTTTCATTATTGAAAGTATTTGAAACTCAACTTTAGTTTTTTGATTGTTTGTTTAACCTAGCTGTTGATTTGGGTGGATGAAAATCTAACGTGGATTTCGCGTTTAACGTATAAGATTTCATCTTAAATTTGGTAAATCGGTTAGGTTTTGGGATAGAGTGTGCTTGCACTCAAGCCCCCAACTGTTTTTATGAAGTTTACAATTCTGTTACACTAGGACTTGCTTACAAGGTGTATTGCATCAGTATGGGTTCTTCTGGTGTTGCAACTTTAACTTGGAAATAGGCAAGAGATCATTAAAATATGTGGAAAGTGATAAAAGAATTGCAACCTATAAATTTCTAGCAGTTCCAAAGAGGGTTTCGTTTTGACTTTGATGTCAAATAAAGTCCAAGTTCTGTCTTTGCTTGTTATTAGTTGTGCATACATGACACATGTTATTTTTAATCGATTTCTGTTTAGGAACTTTTAGGAGACACCAAAATGAAAAAAGGCCAGGGTCACCAACATTTAAGAGGCCATGAAATCACACGTATATTTTTTTATACTTAGCTCTTTGATTTATTCGGTTGATGGCAATTGGCAACCTATTAAAATGTGTCTCTTACATTGAAATGATCGTTTTAGAACTGTATATATTTTTTTATTCATGCAATATTTTTGGCACCTTTAGTATATGAAATATGCAGGATTTGATTTCTATTATGGATGGAGAGCCCACTGACCCTTTTGTGAATGTATTTTGCTTAAGTTTTTCTTAGCAGATCTTTTTGCTGTCTCTGTATGTACAAATACTCTCATGATGTCATCTCAAGAACATTCAAAGTGATAAAAGTGGAAAACTAGAACTTACCAATATGTGTTTTTACTTTTCTTTTCATTGTCTAGTTTGAGCTGAATCTCCATTCTGAGTTAGAGGAAGCATCCATGGGCTCACGTTGTTCACGTTGTTTGAAAAGAAGTATTGGAATCTTCTTGTATAAAATTTTAAAATGTACATTTAATGGTAGTTTCGTCCCATGACTTATGAATTGGTCATTTTGGTTTGCTGTATCTCAAAGAGGTCTATAGGAATATATTTAGGATTCATATTGATTTTTATTAGGGTTGACCCCACGGGCCCAATTATTCCATTATCTTACATGCCTTAGGGGTCTCTCCATAAAAAACAATACATACCCTAGACGTCACCAACGAGTTAAAACCCTAGACTGGGCGACATGCAGCTACCTTCGCCGCCACCATCCTGTCCCAACTTTGTTTTTATTTTCATAACCGCTTCGATCAATTTCTTTGTTTTCTTTTCATAATTACTTGAAACAAATTTTCACCAAACTACTTGTTGGTTCATTTTTCTTTCTTCTGAATCACATGAACTAAATTAATTTACTTGTAAGGTTGGTTGCTTGCAAATTAATATAGACTTCTTACTTCTTCGATTGAATCCGTAACTTCTTTATATTTATTCCTTTTTTATTTTCGTGAAGCCATCATCTTTAGTTAATGGCTCCCCCTTCAATCGACTTACATGCATTCCGTTTCTATTCTCACAAATCCTTCTTTTCAGATTACTCGTTCTCTTTTTAATAATGTTTTGTTTTGGTTTAAGCTTTTGGTCATTATCTACACCATTGGAATCATTCTATCCTAGTATTTTGTGTGATTCCTTTAGTTGCTTCTTCTTAATCGTTGTTTGATTAGGGTTCACCAAGAACAACCTATTTTTGTACGGCTAGATCAGGTATCCCATCTTTATAGCCATCCTTGTCTCGGCTCCTCTCGTCGGAGCATGGGCCGTTGCCATCGATCTAACTACGATTTGATCGGGTGTATTTCTCTTCTTTTCTCTCTTTCGAAGACTGCTGCCTGACCACGATAATAAGTGTTCACCATCTCTTTTTATTAGATCTACGGATCTCATCTCTCGATCTACGGATCTAAGAGACTGCTGCCTTGCCAGCCTCGACACATCGTGGCACGACCACGGTCACTGCTGGTCAAGTTGCTTCTTTTTCCAGCAGCCTTCCTTCCTTCCTCTCCATAGCCGGTAAAGATGGATCCGCCACTTTATTGGCATCTAGCCGATCTTTTTTATTATTCCGGCAACCAAGACCCAAAACCTGGGGAAGCCGTGAAGTGAACTAAATTTGAGTAATCTTATCAGCAGTTTCACCGATCCAATGCTTTTGTAACCGTGCCGCTCTTTTAGGACTACGGTTCTCTGTTGTACAACTTTCTGGATTATGGTCCGTTGTTGTGTTGCTCTGAGCCCCCACCAACTTTGCGAGCCTCTTGCAGGCTATGGATTTTGTTTTTGAAGATTATGGATTTTTGGCAAAATTTTGGACTAACGTGTCAATTACTTGAAAGCTCAATTTTTAGTTTATGTTTTTTTTTTAATTTTTTTTTTGTAGTTTTCCAGTTTGAGTGTTTGATTTTTTCCGCTCTGACCGCGGGGGAGTATTGGAATATATTGTTAGGTTTGGTAGTGATTATAATTAGGGTTGAGACCATGGGCCTAGTTAAGTATCTAGGATTTCTTTCCATCTCTATGTATTGTAATCATCTAATCATTTATTGAATGTAATGCAGTTCAGTTATACCATAATCTGACAAAGTCAAATAGGTATAAGTAAAAAAAATCCTAAAATGAAACGGGTTAAATAGGAAGTGTATCCATAAAACCCTCTGATGAGATTTTATTAATATAAATCAGATAACTGTTGAAATAACATACCTTTAGTAATCACATCTAACGTGTACACAAATTAAGAATTGAGTATACATTTTTTTTCATATCTGACCAAGTATCAAGCACTTTCTACCTGTTTTGACCCATTACTCAACCTGCCAGCTAGTCCATTTTGCCACCACTAGTTTTTACATCAGTCTCTTTCCTTTCATTTGTAAAAAGACGCCCAACAGTTTTGTTTAAAGAATCTGCCATCTTTTGTTTCCATTTGATGTCTTTTTAAAAAAATATGCAAATATCTATGTATCTGGATGCAACTGGTCACATTATAAATTTATGCATAGAATCGCTGAATGCATATATAGTTTCTGACTTTTATTCTTAATGAAATTCTAATCTTTACAGATTTGATATCAAAGGTTTTGTTACCGGGTTCGGCAATCCAGATTGGGAAAGGACACATGAAGTTGCCTCACAGACTTCTCCTGTTGTTTCAGCTCTTGTAGATGGAGGAGCAACATGCGTTGGAAAAACTGTGGTGGATGAAATGTCATTTGGGTTAGTTATTGTGAATTAGTTGCCCATTTGTTACATCTGAATTAAAATGTTTACATCTATAAATAACTTAGGTAAGCCTCCATTGCATCATGTACTTCTTTTCCAAGTCAAAAGTAGTAGGATTTTTTTTCTCCAAAGATGTAACTATATGTCGCAAAATGAGCCAGGGCAGTTAACATGTCAAAACTCGTGATTGGTGGGGTGGGTTGAAACTTGAAATGGGTTGGTAGACCTGTAAAACATTTTTATTCCAAATCTCTCAATATACTTTTAATTATTGTTCTTAAGATTACAAAAGTATGTTATTTGAATAATAGTCGTATGTTTTTAATAACCTGATTTAGGAGGTTTTATGCACTAAATATGCACTTTGTGTGAATTTCATCTGTGTGTCTACCCATTCTTCTCCTCTTTTCCTATTTTTTTAATTTAACGGTCTGATCCACTGGAGATAAACCATAATGTAAATTGACCTAATTTATAATTAAATGGGGTCGAAATTCCCCGGGTATAACTTTGATTTTTATCTTCAGTCATGCAAATAAATTGTTGTTTTTGTTGCATGCTTTTTACAGTATAAGTGGAGAAAATAGAAATTATGGTACACCCACCAATCCTGTTGCTCCTGCACGGATACCAGGAGGATCATGTAGTGGAGCTGCTGTTGCTGTTGCTGCAAAAGCTGTTGATTTCTCTTTGGGTATGATGTGAAATCAAGGTTCTATTTTTAAGTGATTGATCATAATTTATTTCAAGGGATCATGCACTTATTGGTTCTAATGACATGCCAAAGGTGTTGACACTGTTGGTGGGGTAAGGCAACCTGCTGGACATTGTGGTGTTCTTGGATTTCGGCCGTCGTATGGTGCTGTTTCTCATCTTGGGACTATCCCTATCTCAACAAGTTTTGATACTGTTGGTAAGAATTCTTTGATAATCGTTGATGCTACATATACGCAATAAAGTTTATATATAATCAAGTTCTTTGGTCTTTTATTTATCTGAGCTACATTCCTATACATATTTTCATATGCTGTTCATTTTAATTTGTTATATACTTGTATGATGATATGTGTGCTGATGTTTTTGCAATTGATACTCTTTGCTAACTTCGATTCTTCAAATAATAACCTGTGGCTACTTTAGAATTGTATTGCTAGAAATGAAAATTTATATGCTACTTATGTTTGCCCATTTCATTTTGTACAGTTTTTGAGCAACTAATGATAAAATGATATTTTATGTTTGTAAAACATCTATGTTTAAAATACAACAGTTCTTTGTCATCCTCATCTTTAACTCTATGTAAAGTTCCTTCATCTTTAACTCTATGTAAATTGCTATTTCAGGATGGTTTGCCATGGATCCCAGTGTATTACATCGTGTAGGACAAGTGCTGCTACAAGGGTCATATGCAGTCCAACGGAATCCTAGGAATGTTATCATTGCTGATGACTGTTTTCAACTATCCAAAGTTCCTGTCCATAGGCTGACCCAGGCGGTAATCAGATCAACCGAGAATTTATTTGGAAGTATGTTAATTTGTCTTCTTATTCTGTTACCTGCAATATATGTTTTTCTTCCTCTTTCATTAATGTGGAAATGTTGATCCATTTACTTATGCATGACTCGGTTCATGTTAATTTTTTTTACCATTAACGGGTCAAGTGAGTGATATCAAAGAATTTAGCTGAAGCAAGCTATGGATCGGAAGTCTCAATAAGAGTTCTTTTAGTGCATACAGTCTATCAAATTTTTATACTCCGAGTATACATGTATGAATCACATTTATTACGTTTAACTCAAAATTTATTAGAAGTTGGATAAAATGTTAAACGTTAAAACCCAAACTTGTTTTGATTCATCCCAACTTGCTTATTTTGCCACTTCCACCATCTTTGGGTGTAAGACTGTTTTCTTATGAAGTATTGGGTTCTGCAGAGCAAGTTTTGAAGCATGAAATCCTCGGTGATTACATTGCTTCCAGAGTTCCAAGCCTGAAAGCACTTGATTCTAGCAAGTCAAATGGTGATGTTAAATTTTCATCTCTAAGGTCACTTGCTAATGTTATGCAGCTTCTAAGGAGGTAATGTAAATTTAACCTCTGGGTTCATTATATAGTATTCCTCTGCACATTTCAATTTTGTTAGTTTTAGCTATAAGTTCAATATGAGAATGATATTAGCAATTACTTGGACGGAACTGATGAGTTTTATTGTTCATCATTTTCTTATATTTGTTTTATTTTTATTTTTTTACTTTTTTTAATTATTGATAGAGTTAGTTTTACATTCAAAAAGTCTTCATGGGATTTGAAGAACAAATTGTCCATTGAGATTACTGAGTGTAAAGACATCTTAAGATATGTATAATGTAGACTTGGGTGTTTTTTGTTCCAAATCAGTTAATGTGTTAGATATGATTACAACCTATGAGTAATTTTTGAATAAGGCAATCCAGGAGTGCGTAGGGATTGCAAAAACATTGGGTGATTTTCACCTCACTACACATTTGAATATTTGATTCATTTCTGTTCTAGCAATGTTTTTTGGTTTTGCCATTTGACTCTTTGGAGATAAGGTATAACTGAAATTGACTATTGACCCATTATTAGGTACATGAGTCAAATCAGCCACCTCTATAATATCTAAAATAGAGACTTTCCATTCTAACAATTTCTGGTGAAGTTTGTATTATAGTTCTGAATTATTAAGTTAGATTTACAATCATAAACTCTACTTTGTACAAGTAACAAACAAAATAAGAAACAAGAAAAATTAACAACATTATAAAATAATGATATTCATTCAAATAACAATTAACGAAACGAAAATATTAAAGAAGGCATAAAATAAAATTGATAAAATGAACTGATGGCTGAGCTTGGAATTATTGAGAATACACTTGAATCATAAATGATAAATGGATCCAGTGAAGAGAAAACAAAGAAGTGGGAACCAATAGTGGGCTAAGAGGCAAAGAATTATACCCCATTGCCTTCCAGATGAAAGAGTTCTCTCTGTGATTTGTGTAGTGAGTTATAATCTTGAATGCAGACATGAATTCAGCCATAACCACTTTGAGTGGATTCGTTCGGTGAAGCCAGCTTTAGATCCTCTTATATCAGCTCAGGTACAAGAAATACCAGAATTAGCGGACAAGGATATTGAAAATCTTACTGCTGTTAAAAACGAGTTGCGATCGGCTCTAAATGTCCTTTTGAAGGTATTTTCTATTTTGTTATTTTGACTTTATTATTAAATTAATAAATCATTCTTATGTTGATTGATTTATGTAACAACAAATGCTCTTTTGATTCATTTTAATATTATGCAATGCTTTTGTTGGATAATACATTTGGGTAGGATGATGGAGTTCTTGTGATCCCGACAGTTTGTAGTCCTCCTCTCAAACCTGGTTCTAAGGAGCTTTCATCAGAAGACTATCTTATGACTGAATTTTCACTCACAGCTTTAGCAAGTGTATCAGGTTGCTGTCAGGTGAAACTCTCTCTCTCTCTCTCTCTCTCCCCATTCATGCACTAACAAGGACTAAAAGACAATGGAACATGTTATGTACTATGGTTTGTGATTGATGGGGTGTTTAGTTGAATTTTGAAACATGGATAGACAGCAGAAATTAAGCCTCTAGCTGGTGTAGAGTTGGCAAATTGCTGAAATGGGTCTGGTTGGGTTGACACGGACACAATTTGTCCAATTTTTAAAAATATTTTGGTGTGCAAACTTTTATTACGAAGTATATAATATTCTATATGAAATTAAAAATCAACTCTTTGAATAAAGGGGGAATTGCATATATCTCTCTCTAAACTTGCAAAATTGCGTATTTTCCCAAAACACAAGTTTTAAGGCATAATGTATTCAAGCATGAAGAATGGGAAATATGCATTTTTACAAGTTTAGAGGGGTATATGCAATTGCCCCTTGAATAATATTTTCTTTTGAATAACGCCCCTTAAATAAAATGTTAAGGTGATCTATGCTTGAAAAGTATACTTAATGTGACTTTCTTTGACACATTTTTTTTCTTCTTTTTAGCAATTTTATTAATTTGACCCTTTTGAGATAAAACATAACCCAAATCGACCCGTTCTTAGCCCCTTGAATAAAAAAAAAATGTTAAGGTGATTAAGCTTGAAAAGTATACTTAATGTGACTTTCTTTGACACATTATTTTTTTAGCAATTTCATTAATTTGGCCCGTTTGAGATAAAACATAACCCAAATCGACCCGTTCTTAAGTACATTGGTCGAGAATGCAACCTCTAATTTGGTGTAAGGTTTATGCTTGCTTTTAAATCTCTCGCATAATGCATGATGTGTTGATGCGCCGGTTGCTTCGCATCGCAACATGTGTTGTGTTGCGTTTCCATGTTGCGAGGTTGATGCGTGGCATCACGCATAATGCGAGCATCACAAAACGCGGTATGTTGCGAGCAACACCGAGTTATTATTATTATTATTTTTTTTTGTATTTTTCGAACCTGGGCTGGATTGTTATTAATGTTTTGGGTTGGATTATTGAAAAAGTAGGTCTTCTATAGCCTTCAGGGGAAGGAATTAGTGACTTAGTGACCAATATGTTTAGTTATTATGCTTGATTTGGACCTAAACATTTTTTTGTGGTTCTAGAACTATGAGTTTTATTAGTTGTAAGTATGTTTTTATAAATTGTTATGTATAATTAATTATTTAGTATTTTTTTTAATAAAGAACACATCGCATACTTGATGCGCGTGCATTGCACATTGGATTTTTTTTTCAAGGGTTTATGACATTGTTCATGGTGCTGTTTTAAAAATTGTTGAGTTTGATGAGTTTAATAAGTTGATCGTTGCTTTTGACACTTTAACACAGGTCGTTATACCATTGGGGTTATATGAAAACTACCCTGTTTCGGTGTCATTGATGGCAAAACACGGGGGTGATCGCTTTCTATTGGATACACTTCGGACCATGCATGCATCTCTGCTACACAAGTTAGCTGATGAAGCTGGAAGGTCAAAAGTGTCCCAAGGTGACAGCAAGGAAGCCGCTGCTGAAGTCGCCAAAGAAAAGGTAACAGACACTATTAAAAGGGTCACACTTTTTATGTAATAGATGTTCCTTATTATGGGTTAAAGTGGGCAATACTTTTACAGGCTGGGTTTGACTTTATGTCCATTTTTCTAAAATTATAATCACTGTCAAATGAATTATAGACCT